>BQNB010066918.1:0-34384 GCA_026074375.1 Tanacetum coccineum | reverse complement strand
CATTTAATAATTTGTAAACGTTTATTTTTATTGTAAACGTTTTTACATTTTGTTATTATCAAAACATTGAGAGGTCGAAAAATATAAATAACGTTTTTAGACATTTATTGTATTAACAACACAGTTTCGTACCTGGACTCATATAGTACGTGTACAGCTTCTTCAGATACAATCTGTTTGCTAAGGACTTAGTCATATACAGACTAGTCAACTTCGTCCAAATTCCTGCAGTAGTTGTTTCCTTGGTAACTTCCCGTAAAACACGGTCTCCCAAGCATAGAATCAAGATACTGTATGCCTTCTTCATCAAAGCAGCTTTTCGATGTTTAACCTAGTATTCATACTAGCCATTCTTCTTTAACCTTGCTACAAACCTTGTCAAGTTGCTTTTTAACCAACTTTACCGACAAGTCTCACAAGCCGTGTGTTAACTCCGCTTTCTTGTAAAGATTGATCTACTAACCTTTAGAATACCCTAAAGCTTCGATCTTTCCACCTCATGTCTACAACCTTGATATACCTTGTACTCCAAGTAATCACTTTTCTTGAATCCTGAGACAAAGCTAAACCTTACTTGTTTTCCAAGAACCACCAAGACTTAGAATACCACGAAACCCACAAACACCTTTAAGTCGGCCTAGCTTCAAGAAACCAATGTAACCTTGGCTCTTAATACCACTTGTTGAACGAATAAGTCCAACAAACCTTGAAAGCTAGCGCGGAATATAGACTCAAAGAAAACACACATGTGACCCCAAACGTTACATTGTATTAATTAACGAATGAGGAAAGAAGAATGTACAGATTATACCCTCGTACCAAACCTTTATTAAAACCCTAATAAAGCTATTACAACGAGGAAGAAGAATGAATAACTAGCATCCCTCCTCATCCCTATTTATAGAGATGAGGGGTAGCAAACTTTCCTAAATCAAATAGGAAACATCCTAGTTATAATCTATTCCTAATCTAAATTACAATGTACACTTAACCCCTTAACCTATGTTAAGTTTACTCCTAATATCCTACAATCATATTGCTGTCTAACCAAATGGACTAAATTTTAAGCTTTACTATTGTTATCTTACATCACAAATCTCCCGCACAACATCTCAAATAAAAGCACACCGAATGAGTAAATGTCAGATTCTCTGGTAAAAACCTGCGTCCTTATGTATTGTGGGTCACAATAGCCGGGTGTGCCTTTAGCATTGTCGATGACATAGCTCATTTTCGTGTTTACTGGACTTATTAAGGAAAGCCCAAAATCATCAATTTTTGCTTTCCAATCACCGTGTATTAGGACATTTGCACTTTTGATGTCCCTATGTATCACCACTTCTTTCTTTGTATCACCGGTTCCATGAAGGAAAGCCAACCCGCTTGCAATATCAATACATATCTCAAGCCGTTTCCTCCATGTAAGACCATCATCCATCAACCACCTATCAAGACTTCCTCTTGATGCATATTCATAAACTGAGATATTTTCTCCCTTTTCATGACAATAGCCTACAAGACCAATGACATTATCATGTTTATACTATAACAGAATCTCAAGTTCTGTCATATGTTCAGTATTTCCTTGATCGGACTTTTTATCGAACCGTTTTGCAGCAATGAGCTCATGTCCATCCGCATGTCTAACTTCTCCTTTGTATACCTGCCTAAAACGTCCATTTCCAATTAGATTTTCAAGACTGAAGTCTTGTGTGCCCAACATGATGTCATCAAGTGAAATATGGAGGTCCTCCCATATTTTTTTCTGTGCATCATGGAAACTATATCAACATGATAAATCAAAACATGTTGAAATACTTAATATATATACACATTATCGTGACTTTAGGTTATTAGAGTGTCTAAAGGCTTCTCTAGAACCCTCCATGGCTCCATCCCCATCTCCAAATTTAGAGACACACTATTCACAACTCCAAAACTTAATTTGTAATTTTAATTTATTATTTTGTGGGTTCTAAGCCATTGGTTAAGCTAAATCAAGTTAGTTTAAAAGTTTTTCTTAAGGATATAATTCATTTTAGATTTATGTAATGCAAAAACATGAATGAAGTTGGTGTATAAAATTTTGGAGTAAATTTTTTTTCTTTTATTTTTAAGTGATTTTGTTTTTTTTTCATTGTTTTGTGTATAAGATTTAATTCATTTACATATCAAATATTTCCCTGTATACAAAGGGATTAATCATATTCACTCATTTTAACTATCCCACTTTCACCATTTTTTTTAAATCAATATCTCTTAAACCGTTTATCGTTAATCGAAAAAACGTCCACCAGCAACGAACATTTAATTATCTTTCTATAGACGAGTATTTTGATATATACTTTCTACAAACTTTTTTGATCGTATTTTCACTTTTTTCATCTTTTTTATATTCTTTTTTCGCTGTTAAAACTTGCATAAAAAATACATGCTATTAAACACTAATTTGAATATTCAAAATTTTAAACATGTAATAAATTGAACATAACTTATTCTACTATATCATAAAAGTTTCATCGCTTCTTTTCTTGAAAACTAGACATTCATAGCTTTCCAACCATATATAGCACATTATATTTTGAATTATACATTAGTGCAGTTAATTCGTCAAAGTTGGATAAAATCACATGTGATTTTTACTACATGTGAATTTTCCACATGTGATTCTGTTATAATTTATAATTCGTATATAGTGTGTGATATATGGTTGAAAAGCAAATGTGTTTTTTCATTGAAAAACGGAAAAAAACTTTGATTTATTGACAAATATTTATGTCAATTTTAGTACAGATGTTTAGAGTTCGAACTTTGATATTAGTGTTAAATCACATGTGATATGTCATGCACATTTCGATATTGAAATAATACGTGAAAAAACAGAAAAAAAAGTTCTGCCAAATTATATCAAAGTGTCTTCTATAGAAAGATAATTAAATGATCGTCATGACGGTATAATTTGTTTTGTATAACGATCAACGGTTCATAAGATATCTAAACGATAAAAATATGTGTGTGTAATTGAATTTTACTTTAAATATTAAATAATTTCCTTTATTTTCTTAGAAAAAAATGGTTGAGATTTGTCTTTTCATATGTTAAAAAAAATTAATATATAAAAGAACTCTCCTCTAGACCTTTTAATATTATAAGCATACATTTATTAAAATATATACCTTTCATAAGTTCTATAAACGTTTTATATAAAACATTCTTATTAAAATTATGATGTTTTTTTTGTTGCAAAAATTATGATGTTTAAGATTAGGACTTTGACAGGCCACATAAAATTAATATAAAAACTAGTTATAGTTAAAACAAAATATAAACACTTGTCTGTTATTTTTAAACTTTTTCGTGAAGCATCATAGCAGCCTTTAGTATCCAATTTTATTATAGATCTTTTTGAGAAGGGTAAATTACACCGTTCGTCCCTATGGTTAGGCTCGATTGCGGATTCAGTCCCTAGATAACGGGGTTGATGTCGTTAGTCTTTTTTTGTTAATGTTGTTACCCGTTTAGTCCCTCGAGCCCCGTTATTTTTAATTGGTGTTAGTTTGACTTATCAACGTGGGCATTTTAGTAATTTCAAATTTCATTATGTCATTGTTGGTCCCTGACTCAAATTTTTAAGCTTTAACTTTTACTGAGGCATTTTTTTTTTTTCCCTAAAGTGTTTTTTTTGTCTTTTTCTTATAATAATTAGTCAATGTTCTTTTTTCAATTACACCACCGTTTTTTTCGTTCTTTTTTCATACAGTAATAATTAGTCACCGTTATTTTTTTTGTCGTTCTCTTACATTTACATATTCACTATCACTCGCTCATTTGTCACACCAAACCTCTACCTATTTCCACCGTCAACTATCACCATAAGACACCAACTATTATCAACCTCTACCTACACCACCGTTAACTATCACCATAAGACACCAACTATTACCAACCTCTACCTACACCACTGTTCATAATTCACTGTCACTACGAAAACCCATACAAAAAGCTATAGATACCCATAATTTAAAACATAAAAATCGCAACAAGACATTCAAAAAATTCTGATCTAAAAACAGACTCTCATAAAATCATACAAAGATTCAAATCTGAGCAAACAAACAGAAGACCAAAATCAATGAGCATACATGATTTAAAACAAAAACAGACCGAACTACAGAAGCAAAAAAGTTGTGACTATAACACATCTTCATTTTCCATTATAACATCCTCTTTATTTTCCACATCCGCCATAATCCACCAAAACTTTTAGCACATCTTCATTGGCGGTTGCGGCGGCGGAGCTTCAACTGCTTCATTTTCCACTATAGCATCCTCTTTATTTTCCACCACATTATCAAGAATTATATGAACCGTTTCCTAAATGTGTTTACCAAAACAGACGGCGCACGAATGATTTACCAAAATGGACTTTAGTACAAGCATCCGTTAGATGTATGACACCTCGTCAAAAACTCGGTATCCGTTGGATGTAGTTTACCAGGCATATTAATGCCCATATGCGCCAGGAAAACACCAAAGAGACAAACCCAATGGCACTTTTATCCTCTGACACACACGTTTATGAAATAAACATCTAGGCGCGTTTGAACCCAGGTGTGCTTGAAGACAACTCGCGCTTGTCTATAATCACTTTTTTCAGAAACATCTTCAGGTTCATCATACGTTCGAGGTTGAGATTAAAGGTGTGAGGGGTTATACATGAATCAAATGAAGCTTGGAGAATCAAGTCACGTACCAAAAAATATGGATGTGTGTCTTTTGAGATATTTTAGATCTACAAGAAGAATGAAGTATGGATAAGTATTAAGTTCTATTACCTCTGATCACAAATGTAGGGTAGTTTGTAGATGTGATGACTTTTTATGTGGAGAAACAAGTTTTGAAAACCCGCGCTTCGCTACGGCGAGTTTTGTTACTTTTTTCCGTTTAAGGTAACTTTTTTTTGAAGCTGGTATTATTTTAAATATGTCAGATGTTGGTTTTTTTACGAAATGTCACAAGTTGTTTATAGAAGTTGTTCATTGTAGCTTGGTGTTTGGTTGAGATTACTTGAGTCAGTGCTCTCGTGACATTTTCTATTTGCAGTTTAAATTACGAAGCTTACAGGCGAGCTACATTGTGCAACAGGTAGTTTTAAACGGTCGAATCACATAGAGTTACAAAGCTCATCATACCCAAAAATATATTTTGGTAATTTGTGCTCTAAGCATATCATGTTATCAAAACAAAATATTCAGAGCATCTCGTCTAACTCTTCTAACCTACAATACATCCTACAATGAGCCAGCATCATCAAATTTCACTAGTATAAAACAACTCTTTCAAGCATTGCAGCCAAGTCATGATCAGGACCCTCATACTTTCCACATTTTTATGTGTGCTCTTTAGTTTCTCTGTTCTGATATGCAAAGCAAAACATCAAATTTGGTATATGTCAAACCTGCACATTGATATGGAGTTTTTATCAACACATTGACTTTAAATCGATACCCTTTGAAAATAGTCGTATTTTTTTTACTTTGCAAATGTCAATTCTAACTGTGTTTGAAATACAATATGTTAAAGGGTAAACATAAACTACTGTTAGTTATCAAACTTGCTCCTAAAATGGGACTCTATGAAATCAGTAGTTACATTTGCTATTTGTTATTTTCAAATCTTGTTATCTTCGTATGACTCGACGCAGTCAACCCTCATAAATATCACCAACAGGGTTTACGGAATGCAAAGATTGTTGTGTAAAGAGTATAAATGTTTTGCATGCCTACTTTTCACTTCATAGCAAATTATATATACGATCACGCGGTCCAGGACACCAATATCCAATAAACTATAACTATTACAATCAACTCAATCTTATCAAATGAAACCCCTACTTAGCTAACTATTACGGGATTCATTACGCATCTACCCATTTTCAGTCGAAAGACGTATACCGATTAACTCAAATAGCAACGAAATTTGCAGCATATATGCATTACGAAAAAGAGCACAAACAGTCCTCATTTGCATCCATAATAATGTAGCAAAGCATTAATACACTATAACCGTAACAATTTTAAACTATATAAGTCGAGTCGATCTCAACCATTCAACCCTCTCCATTGCTACCTGTTACGGATTCCTTACACATCTATTCATTTTTAATATTAATCTACCATGAGTTGCTACAAAGGGGGTGTTTGGCATTTGGTATGAAGTGGTTTTTCAGATAATCAAAGCCGTAATCTATTTTTGGTTACTTCAAGAATCAGGTCGAAAGCGCAAATCAAAAACCTCGAACATCAAATATTAATTTGAGTATTACCTTGTGAATGAGGACATCGTCTCTAATAGATCTGCCCAACTTCTTAAATAGATCATACATAGCCGCAACTTCACGCAATGTGACTGCAAAATTCAAGGTCACTCGATATGTAAGTAATACATAGATATCTATTAGCAGAATATGTTAACCTAAACCAAGTATATGTGAAAACTGATCATATCAGAGTTGAAGCAGAGGGAATCAATTTTTAACCAACAGCCAAGAAACAACAACAACAAAATAAAGTACCTGTGAAGATTTGATGATACCACCTTTAGCCAAATAGAAAGTCACCCGACTCCTAAGATTATAACTCTGAATCAAATAAACACCAATAGGCACATACAAAAGCGTCCCTCCTTTGCTTTTCAAATGCTCTGTCCTATATATCGCCTCTCTCAATGCTTTTTTATCCAACGTTTTTCCTTCTCTATAGGCACCATTCCAAAACATGAAACAATCTCTCCCAGTACCCCATACAAACACTGCAGCAACAACAATATGCCCGCCAAACACGGAACCACGTAACTAACTCATCGCTCCTTGTTATCACGTTACAATGCCTACAAAGTGCATATTTGGATTGTAAGACTTGGATTCTAGACTTGTAAATCAATCAATTCTGAGTTGTAAATACAGAGGAAATGTGTTACCTTAGTAATGTCGTAACCTGACAACATGTGCATAGAAATAACTTGTATCGAAATTTCTAACATGAACAATAGCCTCTTTACGTCCGTCTAGAACAAAAAAAACAACAATATACCACAGCAAGTCCTTTAACAAAGCTTTCAGCATCGTATGATAACTAAACCTGTTGCATGGTTTATGAAAAGAAAAGCCATGGTTAATTCTGAGAGTAGATTGTATAAGTGTATATTAAGCCACATAGAATCTATTAGAAAAAATAACGAACAAATCTTATTCACTGAACGCATATCTTTCAGATCCATTTCGGCTGCTATTGTAAATAAGATATATTTAGTGCTTTGTTATATGTATTTACATAGTTGTGCTTCCTTGGTTTGTGCAGTTACACCCAAAAATAAATAAAGCACATATAGGCTATATCTCGATTATACTAACAAAAGGAAGACTGTTCTTAAAACAAAGATCATGACAAATTAAAAGTTATAGGAGATTGATCGTAGGCAGGAACGAAATTAGTCACAATGGGATTATCAAGTAAAAAGTAAAGCTAAAAATCCATTTTCCATCTTCTACCACATAATATGAAATTTAGGGTGTTTGGCTTTTGCAATTTTGATTGTTTGGCTGCTGCCATTTAGAATGCTTAGCTGCTACAATTTAGGGTGTTTGGCTGTTGCAGATTTAGTGTTTGGCTGCTGCGATTATATTGTGTCTGTGTGCAATAGGTTTATTTGGGATTACATTATTGGATTTAGGTACACTATAGGGAGTTAGTGGGTGTGTCCGACTTCCTACAATGCTTCCTTTTGTCCTTTGTTGTGTTTCCTTGGCTTTCTCATATGGGTGGGCTAAATTTTGGTGCCATTAAAAGCTAAGCAAGCTAAACGAAACATTGATACCCACGCAACGTAACACATATAATTCTACTATAAATAAGTCGCTAACCATCGATTGCGTACCTTGGCTTCACAGCTTATATTTGAGTCCTATCTCAGGTAATTGAAACGCTAGTCACACCGTGAGAATGAGCATTTTCAAAGCGGCGCAAGCCTTGACCTTTTCTTATACAACACACCTAGAGTCATAAGTATCATAAATATTGGTTAATAAGTTATAAAGAGATAATATATCGTATGAATATTCATACATACACACACTGAACCTATATAATTCATTTAATACACCAGGTAATAACCTTTTTACAGAGAATGTGTATAATTCAGAACTCAGAACCTACGATTATCATAAGCTTTTGAGAGGCTAAAAAATCTGGATCAGGGAGTGTTTAGGATTGATTATCTAACTAAAAAACACCTACCAACCTAGTTAAAATGCGTATGACAATTAATTTCATCCAAACAGGGTGTTTGTATAAGCTTACTTTTGGGCTTATTTTCTTGGATGTTGTTATTTGTGGTGAGAAGTGTACCCCATCCCAAAAAGTTGATAGATTAAACTCATTGTTCAAGTAACTATTATTTCTTAGTAATTTAATGAAAGTTTGCAGGGGTACCATTCTTGTAGTAAAAAAGGGATATTGTTACTCTTATTTGTATTTAACTCTCATTATCATGGTCAATAATTTATTAGCCTGAATTTATTTAGCCTGAACGCTTTATCTTTAAAATTTTTGTTTGTTTCGAGTCGGTGTTTGGATTTATATATGACTTTTGGTTAATTATTGGAATCTGGTCTACTCAACAACTTATAATTCCATTTACCAAGATCGAGGAAAAATACATATAAACATTTTTTATTGTAAATTTCTGTTTTCTATAACAGATACTGGATTAAAAATATACCATAGATACTATCACAATAAATAGTCCTATTAGTTGCTTACATAAGGTTCAATGTTTTGTGAAAATTTAATTTTCAAACTTTGATGTCATTACTTTAAGTTGCCTTTCAACGTTGTACGTATGTGTTGAGTAAGATGTCAAAAGGTAATATTCATAGTACATGTGTCATTAACAAACAATATAACAAACACTTGAAAGGCAATAACTTTGGGGTGTAAACGCAAAAGCTTAACCAATTATAGAAACACTTGCTCAAATTATGTAATCATACTGTTAATAAATTTCAGCAATTAGCATGTAGCAATTCACCATCTGACAATAAGTTGGGTCAAAAGCCTGAATTGGGGGTTTTCATAGCCAGCCCATACTAAACACATAAACACATATTTGACAATTTATAAACACAAATCAACCTAAACAATAATACCAATTAAATATAAACGATAGATAAAGAGAGAAAGATATACCATTTTTGTTGCTCAACTCAATTAAGAAGAAAGGATCGTGTTTGGTGTTGGTAGGATTCGGTTGCAGATGGTGGTGATATTTAGGGTTCGTGATAATGATACTGGGAAGACGTTGTTCATCATCTTTTGGCGGGATGTGAGAGAGATCGTGGCGTGTGATGAATCAACTGGTAAATCTTTTGCAGCTATAACACCTACCGGTTTTCTTACCCATCTTGTTGCTTCATACCCGTACCTCATGAGAACCAAAACTAAAGTATATCACGCCCAAAAAAACGAAAATTAAAAAAAAACCTCAAAAGACTGACGAATTGGAGAAAATGGATCTTGAATAGGTTACACAACTGAAATTTTTGGTGTGTATTTTGTGTGTGTGAGGTAGGCACCGGAAGAGATGAGAGAGATAATGGGCAGTGGTATATGTATAATTAAACGGTGAGTACATGTTTCATTAGGATTAATACAGTATATTATTTTAGTACTATTCATAAGCTTATTTTATTATTATTTTTATAATAAAAAATGGAAGTGTGCCTGGGGACAACACGGCTATTGTATAATAGTTATAATGTCATCCACATACTCAGTTATTTTTTGTTAATAAACTTTAATTTCAATAATATATTACATGTAAGAAAACAAGAATAAAAAAGGAAAAGGTTGGCCCAAATGTTATGTTGTAAACGTTTAGATTTTAGTCCATATTGGTAAAGTAGGTAGCCTATTAGTTCAAATTGGTAATTATTTCTATCAAGAAACATATCTTCTTTAACACCCAGATCTTGTTCTTTCCTTAAATAGTATCTATTATATCTCAAATGGATATCGTCGAAAAATTTGTACGGTGGTCCATCGGTTCTAGTAGATCAGGATGTGAGCTTGTACTCCTATGTCCTCTTAACCCAAGAATGGGTTGCTCAAAGAAATCATACCATTCATGTGGGCCCCACTTTACCGCAGATAAATCTAGATTTGAGCTTGGTGTTGCTGTTGTTGTTTGATCAATGTATATCAACGCGGCGTATATTGGCGGTTTTTTTTATCCAAAATGGTGTTTCTTGATCACCATCTTCAGCCATTGTGAAATAAGTTTGGGCTGCCACCAAACCCATCAATCATTCCGCCGCCACCGGTTATAACCTAAGGAACTAACACCGCACAAAAACAAAAAAGTCCAAGCCATCTCTGGTGTTGTATTCTACTGATGTCGTTGTTGTGATGGTTTCTTTGATGTAGATTGTAACAACTTCGTGTGTATGTGAAACAACTGATGACCCGGCCCGAATCATTATTTTAGCCGGAAATGAAATATGATTATATGAGATAGTGGGTGTTGGTGGAGATGAATTAAAGAGTAGTTTAATGGTTGTTGTACTGGATATGGTGAGGCAAGAGGTGTAGATTGAGGAATGGTGGTGGAGGTTGTTGTCATGGTTGTATTGTGGCTTGAGCATCTTAATTTCGCTCAAAGTCAAAGGGTGATAATTCATGAATATCAAGAGAAATAAAAAAGTTGAATGCTTATTCATATCAGACTAAAATAGAGCCAAAAAAAAAAAAAAAAAATGTAAGATGTTCACGTTGAAAAAAAATGTTTGGAGTTTAAATATTTAAGTGATATGATGGTATAATGGTAAGTTTTGGTGGTGGTGGAGGAGTAAGAGATGATGAGATGAGAATGTTTTTGTGATGAGGAGTGGTTAAATGTGAATACAATAGTTACCTGTACTAAAGTGCAACAGGAAAAAAATAAAAATTATAAAATTAACGAGTAGTATTTTGACTTTGGAAATTTGGTTGGTGAGAGACCAATGATGTAAGTAAACTTTTGGGCAAAATTACTATATTATCCATCGAAAAAGTCAACTAACGAAGACATATAACGACCGTTCACCCTTTGGGACCAAACACGCACCAAAAACACCACTTCTGAGACCATTTCCATCGATTTTCAAAACGGGGGACTGAACAGGCAAACGGGGTGGACTTTGGGGATCAACGGTGTAATTTACCCTTTTGAGAATTTGTCATTTAAACTTGACCCTAGTTTCCTTTGGAGGAAAAAAACATGAAACCCTTAAACCCTTTTATTTTCGATCGATTTTAATTCAAACTGACTCTTTAGGGTAACATGACGATTCTTTATTCGTGTTTGTATTCAAGTTTAAGGTTTCTTTTGAGATTTATTTCTGATTAGGGTTTCGTCATTATCACTGTTTACTGCGCAGTAATTATTACCTATCATCTTTACGTGCTTACTATTTTATCCTATTCTATATGTGTTTTATAGTTGTGTTTGAGGCTGATTGGATGTAATCATGTAAAAAGGGGTCTTGGGTTCGGGTGGGGGAAGAGTAAATCATAAGAAAAAGGATGGTAACAAGGCTGGGAATGATTCGTCTTCACAACCTGCTAAGCTTGACGACAACTAAGCGTTTCCAAAGTTAAGTGATTTGGCTCCTAAGAAGCGAAGCAATCCGGGTGATTTGGTTGTTGATAATGTGCATGGTAATGATGCTAATGTGGTTATTAGTTTGGGATCAGGTTCTGTCTCTTCTTTGGAAGAACCTGATTCACGTGCTGGGAATATGCATGTGGTGTCTGGTACGGCTAGCAACAGGGTCAACGAGGGTATTGCTAGCCCGGCTACCATGGTGTCAAATGTGGAACCAAGAGTGGAACAGGTTGGTAATGAACATGTTATAAATGAGTTTCCCTCATCATACGCTACTAAGCTCAGCCCTACGTCTTTGACTAAGGCCAATATACGGAAACTCAAAGTTAATGTGCCAAATGATGCCGATTATGACGTTTGGTTACCTTTAGCTTCTGTTAATGAGGTTAACGGTAAAATGAAGAATCCGCTCTACGAGTACTTTATCGGCAAAAGACTTGCATTTCCTGTTTTGGAATGTTTTGTGCGCAACAATTGGGAAAAAGTATGGATTCAAGAAAGTAACGATGGTGAACGGTTTTTCCTTTTTAAGTTCTCATCTATCGAGGGTCTTGATTCGGTGCTTCAAGATGGTCCATGGATGATTCGTGTAATCCTTATTTTTCTTAACAAATGGTCGCCCTCCATGAGCCTTCTTAAAGAAGAATTATCGCATGTTCATTTTGGGCGAAATTTCATGATGTACAATTTGTTGCGTACATATCAGATGGGTTAAGCTTGATAGCCATGAAAATTGGTAACCCAATGATGCTAAACTTAAATAAAAACTCTATGTGTTTGGAATCATGAGCGCGGAGCAGCTATGCAAGAGTTTTGATTGAAATTAATACTTGTAATGATTTTAGTGACAATCTAGTGATGACTGTTTCAAACCTTGAAGGAAATGGATATACGAAAAAGTTATTCGTATTGAATACGAGTAGGAACCTCTTCGTTGTGGTACATGTTTGATATATGGTCACTCACTTGTTGATTGTCCAAAAGTTGCTCCTAAACGAGCGGTGAATAGGATGGATAAAGGGAAGGGTTAGACTTCGAGGGCAGACGAAGAATGTTTGATTGAAGTGAAAAGAAAGGAATCAGGCGGCGACAACGGGGGCAACAAAAACTTCAAACCGGTTTCATTGAAGTCAAAACCTATTTATCGTCCTAAAGCAAAGCAATCGGCCGATGGGACGAGTACTTCTCCAAAGAGGACTCCTATTGTTGATACCAATGAGGCTTCGACATTAGGTTACAATAAATATTGCGCTAAGTCATCAAGCAAAAAAGGTAATGGGTTTTCGGATGACATCAATCTTTTTTCTCTTAGTAACTCGTTTTAGACTTTAAATGGTTATTGAGGAAGTAGTAACGCCTAGTAAGGCAATTATTTCTAGTACGCAAGAGGAGAGACATGCTTCGGCATTTGGTAATCAAAGTTCTACCCCTCCCCCCTAGCAAAAAGTATTAATGTCCTAGAATGACAAATGCTAGATTGGAAACTTGTGCTTGTGGATGATGATAGGAAGCCACTTAAAAAGGTCGATTATCTGGTGCATGCGGATAGCGAGGATGAAGTAGAATAAGTTGACAATAAAGTTGCAAATATTCTGGCATTAACAGTCATGGTGTGGAAGTGGATATGGTACTAAGAGCTTGTTGGAACAATAGAAGGAAACAACAGTGGATGATGAGCACGATCCATGATGATGTGTATGATGGTCATGATATTTTTGAACGCCTACATGCCATTTCTGATGATTGAATATCAAGGTCCGTGGTCGGAAGAAGAAATATATTATATTTGATGTTGTGTAGAGTTAATTGTAATCTAGTCATAGGTGTTCCTTCCATATGGAAGTAGTTTGCTTTTTTTTGTTAGCTACCGCCTATGTAACGGACTCAGATGTTAGATTCACCCACATCCGTTGTAGTGAATCGTTTTTTAAAGTAATACATTTACCAGGAAAACCCTTTACCCAAAAAGAGAATTTTTCATTTAAATTACTTCATTCGTCTTAAAATTATAATCTCTATTTTCAGTTTGAGATGTCTCACGATAATAGTTCTCTTTTTGTCTCGATCAGTTAAAAGAAAGTTTAGTGTGTAGAAATGATATTGGATTTGTTGAAAAGTGTAGTGATTACACTTTTATTAAACTTTATATTTTATTGTGTGGAACAATAATTATAGTAGAGAGAATATATTTTTCAATTTTATGTTGGTTTTGATATTTTATTTTATTTTAGGGCGGCAATTTTAACTATCATACAATATTTATACCACACATTATCTTACATTTTTTTATATTAGGGCAACAATTTTAACTACCATAAATTATTTATACCATACACTATCCCACATGTCCTAAGCAGAATTTGAACACACAACATTTTAATTAAGAAATTTTTTACACAATATGGTGTACCATTGAAATACAAGCTCTTTGGTTGTTGGTTCCCATATTTTTTTATATGGTGTTAGCTAACGCAACCGGTTGGTTACTTTGTATTATTAAGCAAAAAGTTATAGCACAAATCACATGAAATCTTAAGAAAAATCTAATAGATCCTAAGTCACACAATCTAACTTATGCCAACTATACTAAGGGCATGTTTGGTTGGGAGAAATAATCCTAAAGAAATGGAAATGAAAACATTTCTCTTGTTTGGTATGTCGAGAAAAAAAAAAGCGGAGAATTGATTCTCCCTCCCAATTCTCCCTAGTGCAAATTTGGGTGATGTTATTTCCATCTTATTTTGGATGGAATTGGTTTTCTCCATGTTGTGTTTAGAAAAACACAAATATTATCAATTGTAAAAATGGATCTAGGCCTATAATTAATGAAGTAGCACCACTTTTATTTTATTAAAAAAAATATTTAAACGTATACGTATATATATAAATTTTTATTTTGGTCAATCGGGTCGACTCGAACTCGAGTTAGTCAAAAACATTTTTAACCCGTGACCCTATTTAATATTTGGTGACTCAGGTTGACCCAAATAACCCAAATAAAATTCTGAACCCGAGTAACGCGATTCGAAATAGTTAAAAAAATCAAAACAAATACAAAATTGTGCATTTCTCAGGTTTAAGTCTCTGATGTTACCAAACAGTAGAATCAAATAAAATTCTTCACTGATTTCTATTCTCTGAATTCTATTCTCTACTTCATTTCTAATCTCTGAAATTCTCTCTACCAAACGTGCCCTAAGTGTAAACTCTCCAAACGGTTAAATATGCTCGAAACTAGAATATAAAACTTTAAATATTAAGTTAAAGATAATCTGTTGGTAGCAATAATGGAACTGAAAATGAGTATAATGATGTAAAGAATAGTATTGAGAACTTACTTGAAAGCCCAATGATTTCTTAAGTTGTATTTGTTGTTTTTTAGCATGCATAACAATTTATAATCTAAATCAAACATCAAAGCACGTAATAGCGGAAGCGATAACAAATCATATAATTAACATGCATATAATTAACCGGGTCGGGTTACATACATTTGGATTCTTGAGCACAAGTATCGTTATTGTTTTTCCTTTGTTCTTGATCTAACCTAATTAGGTTTTTGTGGATTATTATGAACCCCTTACCAAGTTTTGTTAATCGATCCAAGATTTATTCTATTGTGAGATTTTAAACCTCGTTCCATTCTTGTGACACACTGTTGTAGAAACAAGTAACCAAAAGACTAGTTTGAAAACAAGAAAAGTTTCTAGGTTTAAGTCGATCATCGAACAAAGAATCCTTTGGGGTGAGTTTGGTCTAACCCGACTCGATAACAAGGGAAAAAAAATTAGGGATCTTTTATGTGTACAAAACTTATATCTTATGATCCCTTAATTCTTTTGTTTATATAGGCTAACCAAACTTAGAGCCCAAGTCAAGTTCTATTAGGAAAAAGGAAACAAATCTTTTCTTTTTTCCCTTGACTTTATCGGCCAAATACACCACCTTATGTGCAGGTTGAAGATTTTTTTCTTTTTGTCCGAACCATACTCGATTCCTTTACAAAGTTTGTCTTCCCTTTATTGTTAGTATTTTTATCGGTTAAATACATAACGTCCGTTAAACGTTTGCGACTTTGTATTTAATAAATATATTAAATTTAATATAATTATTAATTATGTTAAACTCTTTACGTATTGGTGAAATCCTGTGGTCTCGAGTTCGATCCTAACACAACGACATATTAATTTCTCGTCCATAAAACCTATCAGCTCCCCACTTGGACATATTTCAATAGTGTGATCACATCGGTTAGGCGTTAGTTGCACGGCGATGACTCTAGTACGACTCGAGTAAGTCTCATGGACAAAACTCTTTTAATGATTCATCTTTATTATTATTCCTTTTGTTTCTAATACAATGTTAATAAGGATATGGATCTTAGTCATTCCTTAATTTTATGATTCTGTTTCTCGTTTTATCTGATTGAGCAAGTTACCAAATCTGTGTCATAAAACTATTCTTGAAAATCTTGGGTGTGGCCACAGTACATCTTACCAAATCCCACGAGGGGCCCTGCTGTATTAACTTCAAAACGAATTTGAAGAAACAACTCCTTATTTGACCTACTATAGCAAAATTCATGAATTTTGCACACTTCTGGAAAACAATAGTTAACTACCAGTTAAGTGTAGGACGTTAAATTGCTTTCACAGATAATTGCACTAGATCCATGACAATATTTCATGTATCTAAGTCTGAGGATAACTATTTTTCATGATTTACTTAATGGACAAGATCCATAAAGTACTCTCATTAGTTGGGATAAGTCATATATTCAATTCATGAATATCATCTTTAACTTGGCAGTATTCACATAATTTATTTCAAGTTTATCCGACCACAGTTTAGGATTTGTCTTAATTTAATAATATTCCATATCTTTAATTGACAACGGACATTTGAGAATAATTTCATTATTCAAGGATTTAAAAACATGCAAAATAGGATACAAAATTAAATAACAAAAATAAACATAACCAATATTTTATTTCATCAAATAATAATGTTTACAATATCCTTTATCCAAATATAATCACATGTATGCATGAAAACTACTAGCTAATTGAAGTCCAATTCCATTGAGCATGATTAGTACCTTTTCCTCTAGGTAAAGCCTTAGTGAATGGATCAGCTTAGTTATATCTGTGTTGAACTTTTAATATTTTGATTTCTCTCTCTCGACTTTGTTCTCGAACGAAGTAATATCTCCGGAATATATTTGGCGACTTTCATTATTCCAGAATCATTGGCGAATATGATTGCAGCAGGAATTGGCACAATACATATTAATAGGCTCTTCTTTTAGTGAAGGCTCACTCCAAGAATCAACAATTTTCCTCTAAATCCAAACAGCCTCCATTGCAGCTTCTGAAGCAGCCATGTATTCAGCTTGTGCTGCAGACATCACAATCGTTGTCTGCTTCTTCTTTTTTTTTTTCTCTTTTTGATTTTATGTGCTCTTCCAGTATATGTTCTCCTATTGACGACAAAGACATAACCCGTCTGAGACTTCGTATCATCTTTATCACATTGCCAGGACGCATCACAGAACCTGTAACATTAAGTTCTGCATTTGGTTTCCCTCCATACACTAAAAATATATCTCTCGTATTCCTAGATACTTCTAGATACTAATCTTCAGTTTAACAGCAACCCAGTGGAGCTTTCCTGGATTCTGTTGATATCGACTGACCAAGTTTTGAGCAAACGCCACATCTGGCATTGTGCATCTAACTGCATACATAATAGATCCTACAACCAAAGCATAAGGCACTTTCTTTATGTAAGCCACCTCTTCAGGAGTGAAGCCACATACTCATTACTTAATTCATGTTTGAATTTCCATTGCGCAAATAAACCTTTCTTTAGAGTTATGGCATATTGAATTTCTTTAATATTTAGTCAATGTAAGACTTTTGGACTAAGTCAATCAACCGCCTTAGATCTATCTCTATAGATTTTATTCAGTAATGTTTGCAGTTTCTTAAATCTTTATAAATAACACTTTACAATGTAATCCTTAAACTTCCCTTAAGTCTTGAAATGTTCCGCTTTCCCTATGTTTAATATGTCATCATTCTTATAGGATGAAGAATATACATTACTCCCACTAGCTTTGCGAATATACACATGGTATCATCACGATTTTGAGTAAATCCAAATTTCATGATTTACTCATAAATCATTTATTCCATTGACGTGATGCTTGCTTCAAACCATATATAGATCTTTGAAGTTTGCATACAGGTTTGGATTCTTAGATTTAAATTCCTTCAGGTTGCTTCCAATAGATGCCGTCATCTAAGCGTCCTTCAGATAGCAGTTTTAACATCCATTTGCCAAAAATCTCATAATCACTAGTACGCTGCTATAGCTATGTGAATACTGAATGCTCTAATGTCTGCTACAGGAGAAAATGTATACTCGTATTTTCTCCTTCTTATAGTCCATCCCTAGGTTTGAGTGATGACCTTTATACCAGACGAGCTTTATAGGGTGTGTACCTTGACCATCCATTGTCGTCTTCTTATTGAATAGCCACTTACTCCTTTCTATTTTAGCGATTGGTGAGGAGGGTCCTTACTTCAGTCCAGACTTCATTTAACTTTCACAGAGTTCATTTCCTCATCATTGCACCTTGTCAATTACTAATTCACGGGTATCAAACATGGCAAAGAGCTTTATAATTAGCGAGGTTCTCCAGATCCCTTATACATCATCTTAAACCTCATGGTTTTTTAAGGGGGAAACATTTTTTTAATGGGGGGACGGTTTGGGTGCACGGTAGTCCTTTCAGACCTTAGACGGTCTGAATTAATTCCGGTGGAGGACCCAGACTTTCAGGTTCTACTGGAATTTCGCTAGTGTTTTCAGAAGGTAATGTATCCATATGATCATCTTCCAGATCATAATCTCTCCCACCGAATTCTTGAGATATGAGATCTCTTCAAGAAATAATCTCCATACCCTAGCAACATTTACTTGTTTTTAGAGTGAAATAAAGTAGTAACAATGTTTTCCTTAGGGTCTTTATCCTACAAAGATACACTAACAAATCTCTGTTGGGGTTTATAAGTTGAGTCACGTTTAACATAGCCTCGCAACCCTCATACCTTTAAATAAGACAAATTAGGCGCTTGCCTTGCCAATTTCTATGGTGTTTTATAACCTTCTTTTGTTGGGAACCATATTTAGATACGAACCGCAGATTCTAAAGCATAATCCAAAAGAATAATGGTAGAGTGTAAGATAAACATAGATCGCACCATATATAATAGTGTGCGATTTCTCCTTTCAGATACACCATTTTGCTATGGAGTATATGGTGAAGTAGATGCTTACTGTTCCATTTCTTACCTAGATATTCTTTAAACTCTTGGCTTAAATATTCACCACCTCTATCGGATCGAAGAGCTTTAATCTTCTTTATAGTAGCAATTCTACTTGCTGATTTAAATACTTAATGTTTCCAAAATACCTCATGTTTATGTTTAGCAAGTAAACATAACCTTATGACTAAAATCTCAGTAAGGTTAGTAAAGGTAAGAAAGTAGATTAGCAACTTTCCTTGACACATGTCTAAGTGGTCCACACACATCTGTATGTATTAAACCAAGTAGATCTGTAGCTCTTTCAATGTTATTATTAAAAGTTTTCTTTGTCATCTTCCCATAAATACAAGATTCGCATTTATCATATGATTCATCATTGATACTTTCATAAATTCTTCACGGTTGAATTTTTGAATGACGAGTCTTGCCCAATCATGGGCAAGTTCTACAGTGACAAGATAAGAAGTATTCATGTCTTAACTTTATCTTCTTATTTATGCTAAAAATAGTAATTTTTATTTTAATTGGAAAACATTATCATTCATGTCAATTTCAAAAACACACATTCCACATATATAGCACTAAAATAGAACAATCATTTCTGAAGAAACCGAAATTCCATTATAGTTAACTGTGTGAACGAATCCTAGATCCAAAAAACGAGAAAAAGGAAACAAACACCTCTAATTATAGAAGGTGCATAATGACAGTACTAAACCAGATGGTAAAACTAAATTAAACACTCCAAACGCTGGAGGATATGCTTCGAGCTTGTGTTATGGATTTTGGTGGCAGTTGGGATACTCATCTTCCATTGATTGAGTTTTCTTATAATAACAGCTACCACACAAGCATTAAGTGTGCACCATTCGAGGCTCTGTACGGGCGAAAATGTAGATCCCCCGTGATATGGACTGAAGTTGGAGAAAGTCAGCTTATTGGACCAGAGATTGTGCAAGAAACGACTGAAAAGATTGTTCAAATCAAGGAAAGATTAAAGACGGCTAGGAGTCGCCAGAAAAGCTATGCTGATAAGAGGCGTAAACCTCTTGAATTCCAAGTTGGAGACCGAGTGTTACTTAAGGTATCTCCATGGAAGGGAGTGGTACGATTTGGTAAGAAAGGAAAACTAGCACCACGATATGTCGGACCGTTTGAAATCATCGAGCGTGTTGGACCGGTGGCTTATCGGCTGAAGTTACCCCAGGAGCTAAGCTGTGTTCACGACACGTTTCATGTGTCGAACCTCAAGAAATGTTTAGCTGAGCCAGATGTTCAAGTACCTTTGGATGAGATCGAGATTGATGAAAATCTGCGATTTGTCGAAGAGCCTATTGAGATCGTAGAGCGGGATGTGAAGAAGCTAAAGCGGAGAAGAATCCCATTAGTCAAAGTTCGTTGGAACTCTCGGCAAGGAGCTGAGTATACTTGGGAACGTGAAGACCAATTCCGGAAGAAATATCCGAATCTTTTCTCTGAACCCGTACCTTCCTCAAGTGCCGCAACTTGAGCCTTGAGGACAAGGCTCTTCTAACCGGAGGAGACTGTAACATTCCATATTTTCAGGTCTTTTACGACGTCATCTATTTTACTAATTATTTATTTTTCTTTCTCGTACGCGTTTACTTTTATTTTTAATAGTTAAGTTAAATCGCGTAAGTTAAAAATTATCGTTTAGCGTAAACGGACACCAAACAAATAAATGTTTACATCAAGCAAGTATTAAGTAATTATATTGAGTATAATTATTAACTTTGTTTATTTTATTTTTATTGGTTACGTAAATTGATTACGTTTCGCGATAAATTGCGTTTAGGCACTCCCGGAACCACCAAAACTTTTCTAAGCTTCAACAAATACCCACTTTTATACCCAATACATAAAATTAACTCAAATATATCATATATCTCTTGCCATAACCGAATTTTTGGCCAAATATTCAAAGAAGTATCAAAGTGGTCAAGATTAGTCTTTAGACATTTTATGGTCAATTTCATGCCATACCTCTTTATGGCACACCCATACCCCCCATCCTACCATCCTTTGGACCATACTCAGGACTTAAGGCATCCCTAGGACACCCCTTATGTCTCCTTGACCAATTATGCATCTTATATACATACACATAACTAGCAACTAACACATACATCACCAACACTTAGATAAAATTCACAAAACTCCCTCTTTGTGCTCCATACATGCTACGGCACAAACCAACAACCTTACTCAATCCATACAAAATTTTCTACAACTCTTACACTTCTATATACACATATCCTAAGATATACTAAAGCATTTGCAAGCATTGGTTTAAACCTTTTCCAAGTTTCTAATCAAGTAATGAATAGCTAGGGTTTCCTAAGTGCAAGCTTGGTTTCTTTGTGGCTAATCTTAGGGTTTCAGTACTTGTTCTTCATCATCATCATCATACCCTCATAGGTCTATTTAAACTCTTTTATGTTCTTAAAATTTCCACTTTATGAATATGATTATTTCTTATAGCTTAAAAAATAATTTTCCCCCCCCACCCCCACACCATTTTAGGGATTATTAACATGTAAAAAGAAGTTTTTATTTATTTTCATCATAATGTACACTTTTATATATCTTATGATATTAATGATATCATGTTAAAATAGTCACATAAGTTATTTACACACTTGGTTATGTATAAAAATGATTATGGACAAAACTAGTAGATTAAGGTTACATAAGTAAAGTTATGGTTTTTAAAGTATGTTAAATGGATTTGTTAACATGGGTAATTGGATAATGAGGACTATTATGGACACATGGACTCCAATATATATATGATATATAACATATATGATATATAAGACTTGTGGTAAAATACAAAAGTGGTAAAGTATAAAGAAAAGGTTAAAAATGGACTTAACAAACTCAACCTAACTTGCTGTCCAAATTTCGAATTTTAACATACCCATTTTATATTTTTATAAGATAATACAATTCACGACGATTCCGAAAAAGTAAGAAACTTGTTAAACGGATTAATAACGAAAAAGTTACGTTAAAAACGAGTTATACGTTAATAAACGAAGTCGTAAGTAAATTTTTTATAAAAACATTTTTATAAAATTTATAAACAGCAAGTATTAATATTTTTAATAAATAATACACATTTTTAGGATTCCAAAATGATAAGAATCGTAATTTTTCAATTAATAACGAACGAGTTATGAATTTCGCGAGTTTACGACAAATAATACTTTTATAAAACTATTTTTATAAAAGTTACTATTCATGACAGAAAGTTATATTTTTGGTAAACCCTCCTAAAATATGAGATCTATCCAAATACGAGAGTCCATCGATAAAGAATCATTAAAAACGGAGCTATAACGAATAAAATACGACGTTTACGGGTTTTACGACAATTAAATCGATGAAAATATACATAGGGTCTGATGTGAACAGTAATTTTTACTGTTCACCAGTAGGTCCGAAATTCGAAAATGTCAATTTATGATAACTCGTCTTGATACGAAAAGATGGGCATAAGAAACGCGAGAATCGGGTTTAAAACGCGAAAGTTCCAGTTTTACTAAAACGATAATTTAACGGTTTTAACTTGTTAAACCAATTTTTCCCAATACCATTAGTTGCGTGATTGAGCTATATAAGATTTTTTTGGTTATCAAAATCCATATATTACTAGGGAGTTTCATATTGACGGCCTCTTTCGGATGGCGTTTCGACGAGTTGTTGCTATATTACGATTTAAAGTGTCCTAACTCCTCGAACGTCATGTCATGACCTCTTTAATTATGATAGCCCGAACGATAGTTCGGAGTATAACAACTATAGATTAGATTAACGTACTTTGGTACATTATACGACCTATATTGGATTGGTTGAAGTCCGTTAATTTCCGTGACGCATTTTCTATTCGTTGAATACTTGTTGTTTTCATTCACTCATAGGTGAGTTCCAATAGCCACCTTTTTCATACAACTGTTTCTACAAAATCTACGGGGGTGAATTACATTGCTTATTTTACTAATGGACACAAGTGTTTTTCAAATGTATTCTATCCAAGATTATGCCTGATTATTTATTGCCTTAAGTTATCCTTATTTGCCGTGAAAGTTCCCTATTATTCATGAACCGTCAAATTGCTATTATAGTGAGCGCTAGTGTTATGGATAGATCTATCGGGACTGACAATCCCCACCTTTCCTTGGGTCACTAGTTTGATCAGGTGCATTTAACATTTAGAGGTGTCCGGGTGTTGGCAAGCATCCTATATTACTTTTGTGGGGCAATCCAATCTATTGATTGAAGTACGTTAAGGCTTCGGTGTCATGAGCTTAGTGCATTAATACCTGTTTTTAGACTATTAATGTGTTTCAGAGTTCTATTACTTCGATCTTGTGGTCCATCCTTTTACTGATAAACCTATGATTTCACTCAACCTTTGTGTTGACTTTTAGCATGTAATTTCAGGTCCTAGGGTATGAAGATTGGACGGGAGCCGTGGCGGATATCAATGAAGACGGATTCTGTGTTTTATCTAAAGTTTATGAAACTTTTATTATCCTTAAAAACTTAAGTCATCTTTTGGTATTATGAAGCTTTTGTTTAATTAAGAATGTTTATGACTTTTAAAACTTATGGGACCTAATGTATTAACTCTGATATTTTACTATGGCATCAAATGAAATCTTGTCTTAAACGTCCTTTTATGGTCGTTTCCTTAGACCTTGATTGTTGTACTTTGAAGTAGCACCCTATTGTTACCTTTCCACTGCTACCTGATTTTGGGGTGTGCTCTTATAGATGGTAACAGGAGCCAAGCGGTATAGGGAATGGTCATTTTCAAAACCTTAGTCTAATAACACAAAGTTTAAGATTTTTCTTTCATTTTTAAATCAGAGAATCCTTCATCAATGTTACGATATACACGCTGCAGCGTATTCCCCGAGCTCCTTTAATTACTTTTCTATTGTCATTATTGCCATTATATATTATAATATTATATATATAAAAATTGGTTTAATTTATATCTCTTACGGTATATTCTTCATGTCATATCAATATCTATTTCTATCGATCAATTATATAAATATCGACTATCCTGATTAATTATAATTAATTCTTATCATCCTACCATTATATACCATGTGCCATAATCTGCATACTTTTACCAAAATTCTCAAAGATATTTGTGTACTTGTGTTGCCGAATCATTGCCGCCAGGAGATTTTAAGAAGGATAATCTGTTAGGAAGATAGTGGAAAAGCGTGTGGGCCAAAGTATTGAAAAGTATGAAAAGACTAGAGCTGACTCAAAAAAACAATAATGGTGGATCTGGACACAATTAATGGAGGAAACTTTTGTTACCAGAGATGCAGGATGTTCGTATAAGACATTTATGAATGGAAAGCCTCACTTCTTTTTAAGGGGACTCGAAGGTGTAGTTCGGGACTGAAACATTGTTCGAAAAGATGGAGCAAGTGTTTGAAATTTGCAAATGTGCTGAAGATGACAAAGTGAAGTTTGCTATGTGCACGTTCGAGGGTCGTGCTCTGACCTGGTGGAACGGAAATGTTCAGACTTTGGGACTTGCTAATGCTAATCAGATCCCCTGGAGCAACGTGAAAGCTATGATGACCACTGAATACTGCCCAGCAACTGAAATCCAAAGGATGGAACAAGAGCTTTGGACTCTGACTCTGAAAGGAGATGATATTGAAGCTTACAACAATCGTTTCCATGAACTGGCCTTGATGTGTCATGAATTGGTGCCTACTGAAAAGAAGAAGATTGAATGGTTGTTTCGTGGGGTTTCTGACAGAATCAAAGGAAATATCCACTTTCTTTCTAGCCTTGCGACATTGCCTGCAGCGCAATTTCAATATGGCCCGTGAACTGGCTCGAGCATCAGTTCAGGGTTAGGGCTGATAGAATTAGTGAAGAATAAAGGAAATGGGAAGACAACCAGAGAAACAACAACAACAATAACCATAACTACAACAATAACCACAACAAACAACAATAGCCCTTGCGACCCGAAACAAATAAATCATCACCAGCAACAAAACAGGAGACAGGAAAATTGTCTGGGCATATGCTTGACAGACCTACTGGAGGAAAGATTTATGTTGGAAATTTACCAAAATGCAACCGGTGCAACTTACATCATCATGGATCATGTCCTCAAAAGTGCCAGAGATGTCAAAGATTAGGTCACATAGAGAAGGATTGTAGAGTTAGGCTTCAAGGTGCATGTAATGACTTCTTGCAGAATGTGACATGTTTCGGGTGTTGTGAGAAAGGACACTACAAGGACAAGTGTACGAACGCGGGAAACGCAGAATGGATGGTGCTCGTGGGAGAGCTTATGTGGTAGTTGGAAAACCCGCAGCAGAATCCGAATGTGGTCTCGGGTTACGTTTTTCTTAATGATCACTACGATTGTATTTCTCTTTGATTCATTGGTGCTGAGAAGGAAGTTTTGTATCTTCTGCGTTTACACATTTTATTAATATTGCCCCTGCCACTCTAAACACTAGCTACAAAGTAGAGTTAGCAGACGGAAAAGTCGTTAGCACCAATACCATTTTACGTAGTTGCACCTTAGTCTTGTTAAATCACGTGTTCAAAATAGACTTGTTGCCAACCCGGCTAGGAAGTTTTGATGTTATCATTGGAATGGATTGGTTGGCATATCACCAAGCTCTCATCGATTGTTATGAGAAGATTGTATGTATTCCTATTACGAATGGCAAGATTCTCTGAAGTTCTAGGCGATGAGGACAGGAAAAGGATCTTCGTTCACTTGCTTGTATTCAAGGCTGATGATGGAAAAGCTTGATGACATACGTGTTGTCCGAGACTTCCCTGAGGTATTTCCAGACGATCTGTTAGGTTTACCTCTTGTGCGAGAGATAGAATTTCGTATTTGAATCTGATTCCAAGGCACTATCGCCATTGTTAGACTCTCCATACCGGTTTAGCCCTTTCAAGAAATGTTAGAATGTCGAACCGGCTTAAAGAACTTCCAAGCAAGGGTTTTATTAGACCAAAGTCACTCACCTTGGGAGCACCCGTGCTCTTTGTCAGAAAAAGACGGTTCGTATGGAATGTGTATTGACTAAAGGGAGCTAAACTACGTTAACTATAATAAACGTTACCCTCTCCTTGAATTGATGATTGTCTTGTACCAATTCAATGGTGAGTGCTGTTTCTAAAAGATAGATCTTCGATCAGGATTTCATCAGTTGAGGAGTCCGAGAGTGAAAGATTTACCCGAAGACCGCGTTTAGAACCCGATATAGGCACTTTGAGTTCACAGTCATGCCATTTGGACTGACAAACGCGCCAGCAATATTTATGGACTTAATGAACCGCGTCTGCAAACCGTATTTGGACAAATTCGTAATTGTGTTCATTTGACGACTCTTTATTCTAACTCAAAGTCAGAAGAAGACATGAAGTCCACCTGAAGACGATTTTAACTTACTCCAGAAGGAGAAGTTGTATGCCAAATTCTCAAAGTGTGAATTTTGGTTACAAAAAGTCCAGTTCCTAGGGCACGTGGTCAACAAAGACGGTATCCATGTGGACCCTAGCAAGGTTGAGTCAGTCAAGAACTGGAAGACCCCTGAGAATCGTCAAACTGGAATTCGTTCATTTTCTTGGATTTTTGGCGGGTTATACCGAAGGTTTATTGAGAATTTCTCCAAGATCGCCAAGCCCCTCACCCTGTTGACTCAAAAAGAATAAGATGTATGTGTGGGAGTGGATAGCATGATGAAGCTTTCTAATTATGAAGGAAGAAACTATTGCAATGCTCCTGTTTAGC
Organism: Tanacetum coccineum; assembly: GCA_026074375.1. Taxonomy (NCBI): domain Eukaryota; kingdom Viridiplantae; phylum Streptophyta; class Magnoliopsida; order Asterales; family Asteraceae; genus Tanacetum; species Tanacetum coccineum. The sequence continues at coordinate 7,522 of BQNB010066918.1, read as the reverse complement.
ACTTCCCGATGGAACCGCACCCGATGACTTTTTGGTCTATTGGATGCATCAAAACAAGGTTTTGGCGACTCGCTTTTTTGCCGTGCTGATGCAGCGGGGCAAGTAATAGCATATGAGTCAAGACAGTTTGAAAGAAAGCGTATGAGGAAAAATTTACAACCCTTACCTGGAATTGGGTGCGGTGGTGTTCGCTCTTAAAATTTGGAGACATTATCTCTATGCGATGAAAAGTGTTATTAGACTGACCACCAGAGTCTCTCAGTTACATATTGACAGAAGGATTTAAAATGCGACAATGGCGGTGGATCGAGCTGCTCAGTGATTACGAGTGTGAGATCAAATACCACCCAGGCAAGGAGAACGTCGGTGGCAGAGGCTTTGAAGTGTAAAAGAAAGAATCAAGCCCAGACGAGTACGTGTTTATGTAGACTTACTCATTCATTCAGGACTTAAGGACTAAATTTTGGAAGCGCAAAGCGAAGCTTCCAAGGATCTCAAAGCCTAACTGAATGGCTAAGAGGTTAGAAAGACACTGTTGAGCAACATGGATAATGGTGAAATTTGAAATTTACTTATTTGATCGTATTGGATTCCATCAGTTGGTGGTTGTTCGGAAATTGATCATGGATGAAGCTATATTCTAGATATTCAGACATCAGGGTGCGGATAAGATGTACTATGATCTGAGAGGACTTGTAATTGGTGGCCTGGTATGAAGAGTGACATTGCTGAGTATCGTTAGCTGGATGTATACGTGTTTCTAAGATTAAAGCCCCGAACATCAGAATACCTAAGAGATTTCTTCAGCAACCCCGAAATTCTGAGTGGAAAAGGGAAAATGATAACAACTGGACTTTCGTCACAAAGTTGCCTAAAAGTAGAGTAGGAATGATACGATTTGGGTCGTTGTTCGATTGATTGTCAAGTCGGCCTATCTTCTTACACCTATTCGTGAAGATATCAAGACGGCGAGGAAAGAAAACTAGCTAAGATTTAACCAATGAGATTGAGCGAGGGACATGTCGTAGCAGGTATCAATCATTTCAGACGTTAGATGGCTGATTCACGTACACACCTGAGGGCAAGCTTTTTCAAAGATGCATTGGGTAAAAGACTAGACATGGACGTCGGGTACTTAACACCCTCAGACCGACGGTCAGAGTGAGCGTACTATCCAAACGCTGGAGGATATGCTTCGAGCTTGTGTTTTAGGGATTTTGGTGGCAGTTGGGTTTACTCATCTCATCCATTTGATTGAGTTTTCTTGTTATAATAACAGCTACACACACGCATTAAGTGTGACAATCTAGAGGGGCTCTGTTACGGGCGAAATGTAGATCCCAAGTTATATGGAATGAGTTGGAGAAAGTCAGATTATTGGACCTGAATTCTGTGCAAGAAACGACTGAAAAGATTTTTCAAATCAAGGAGAGATTAAAGACGGCTAGGAGTCGCCAGAAAAGCTATGCTGATAAGAGGCGTAAACCTCTTGAATTCGAAGTTGGAGACCGAGTGTTATTAAAGGTATCTCCATGGAAGGGAGTGGTACGATTTGGTAAAAAGGGAAAACTAGCACCACGATATGTCGGACATTTGTCCACCTATCGTCCACCTCTTTAATACCGTTTTGAATTCATTCGAGCGTGTTTGGGACCGGTGGACTTATCGGCTGAGTTACCACAGGAGCTAAGTTGTGTTCACGACCACGTTTTCTGTGTTTAACCTCAAGAAATGTTTGGCGGAGCAGACTGTTCAAGTTTGACCTTGAGATGAGAACGAGGTTGATGAAAATCTTCGTTTTGTTGAAGAACCTCTTGAGATGTTTGGAACGAGATGTCAAGAAGCTTAAAGAGAAGAAAGATTTTCCATTAGTCAAAGTTCGTCTTGGAACTCTCGGCAAGGAGTGAGTATTAACTGGGAACGAGGAAGGACCATTACGGATGAAAATATCCAATCTTTTTCTCCGAACCCGTACCTTCGTCAAATGTTCCCAACTTGAGCCTTGAGGCAAGGCTCATTTAAACGGGGCACGGACTGTAAAACATTTCCGTTATTTTTAAGCGTCATTTGCAATGCTCTTTTAAATTCTAATATATTTTTCTTTACATACGCGTTCGCTTTTAAAATTTAATCGCCTACGTTAATCGCGTGAACTAAAAAATCAACAATCAATGTAATACGGGAGCCAAACAAAATTTAAGTTTACATCAAGACATCATTATTTATTTATTAGGGAAAGTAATTAATAACTTTGTTCTCATTTTATTTTTATCGATACGTAAAGTGTATACGTTTCACGATTTAATTGCGTTTAGGCACTCACGGAACCACCAAAAAGACTTTTCTACGCTTTTCAACAAATTCACCCACATTTAATACCCATTACATAAAAATTAAATAAATATATCATTTATAGCTACTTTTGCCGAAAATAATGCAACATGTTAAAACAAATATATATTGAAAAATGGGATTAAACTTTCAACTTGGTTCAATTTCATTGCATTACCTATTTATGGCACACCATACCCACCATCCCTACCATCCTTTGACCATATAACTAAGACATAAAGGCCATCCCCTGATGGACACCCTTAGTCTCCTGGACCAATTATGCATCTTATTATACATACACATAACTAGCACACTAATCACATACATCACCAACACTTAGATTAAATTCCACAAAACTCCCTCTTTGTGCTCCATACATGCTACGGCACAAACCAACAACCTTACTCAATCCATACAAAATTTTCTACAACCCTTACACTTCTATATACACATATCCTAAGATGTACTAAAGCATTTGCAAGCATTGGTTAACCATTTCCAAGTTATAAACATGTAAAGAAGCTAGGGTTTACTAAGTGCAAAGCTTGGTTTTTGTGGCTCAATCATGGTTTTATTACTTGTACATTCATCATTCATCATACCTCATAGGTCTATTTAACTCTTTATGTTCTGAAAATTTCCACTTTATGCATATGATTATCTTATAGCTTAAATCACCATTTTAGGATTGTTAAACATGTAAAAAGAAGTTTTTTTTATTTTCATCATAATGCTACATTTTATATTCTTATGTTATAAATGTTATCAGGTTAAAATCAGTCACATAAGTTATTTACACAATGGTTATGTATAAAATGATTATGACCCATAAAACCTTTTTTTTTGTAGATTAAGGTTTACATAGTAAGTTATGGGTTTTTAAAGTAGTTAACTGGATTTGATACATGGGTAACTTGGACATTGTAGGACTATTATGGACACTTTGGACTACAAATAATATATATATATGATATATAACATATATGATATATAAGACTTGTGGTAAAATACAAAAGTGGTAAAGTATAAAGAAAAGGTTAAAAATGGACTTAACAAACTCAACCTAACTTGCTGTCCAAAATTCGAATTTTAACATACCCATTTTATATTTTTATTTTGATTATACAATTCACGACGATCCGAAAAAGTACGAAATTGTTAATCGGTTAATAAGGAAAAAGTTACGGTTAAAAACGAGTTATACGTTAATAAACGAAAAGTCGTAAGTATATTTTTTATAAAAACATTTTTATTAAAATTTATAAACAGGCATGTATTAATATTTTTAATTAAATAATACACATTTTTAGGACTTCAAAAATGTTTAAGAATCGTATTATTTTTCAATTAATAACGAAGAGTTATGAATTTCGCGAGTTTCGACAAATAAACACTTTATAAAACTATTTTATAAAAGTTACTATTCATGACAGAAAGTTATATTTTTGTAAACCTCCTAAAAATATAGAACTTTCAAATACGATAACGTCCTCGAAAGAATCATTAAAAACGGAGCTATAACGAATAAAATACGACGTTTACGGGTTTTTTTTTTACCGTCACATTAAATCAATGGTAAATATACAATAGGGTCTGTTGTGAACATAATTTTTTACTGTTCACCAGTAGGTCCGAAATTCAAAAATGTCGATTTATGATAACTCGTCTTGGTACGAAAAGATGTGGCCATAAGAAACGCGAGAATTCGGGTTTTTAAAACCGAAAGGTACGCAGTTTTACTAAAACGATAAATTATAAACATTTTTAACTTGTTTATAAACAATTTTTCCAATACCATTAGTTGGTTGATTGAGCTTATAGAATATTATTTGGTTATCAAAAATACTATATTACTGGGGAGTTCATAATGAGGCCATCAAAGTACTATATTACTAGGGAGTTTCATAATGAGGCCTCTTCGGGGTGGCGTATCGACGAGTTGTTGGATTTACGATTTAAAGTGTCCTAGCTCCTCATACGTTCACTACATGACCTCTTAATTATGATAGCCCGAACGATAGTATGATGAGCTATACGTCAAAGTGTTTAGTACTTATACGACCTATATTGGATTAGGTTGCCTTCGGATTCCTTCGTGACGCATTTTCTATTGTGAATACTTGTTGATTACCATTCACTCAAGGTGAGTTCATAGCCCCCTTTTTCTACAATTGTTTTACAAAATCTACGGGGTGAATTACATTGCTTGTTTTACTATTGGACACAAGTATTTTTCAAAGTGTATGCTATCCAGATTACTGCCTGATTATTAATGCCTAAGTTACCTTATTGCCGTGAAGTCCCTACTTATCATGAACCGTTAATTGCTATTGTAGTAAGCGCGAGTGTTGTGGATAGATCTATCGGGACTGACAATCCCCACCTTTCCTTGGGTCACTAGTTTGATCAAGGTGCATTTAACATTGAGAGGTGTTAGGTTGTTGGCAAGCATCCTATTTTCTGATTAGGGCACAAATCTAGTTAAGGCTTCGGTGTCATGAGCTTAGTGCAATAATAAATGTTTTGGACTTCTGAATGTGTTTCAGAGTCTACTATTACTTCGATCTTGTGGTCCATCCTTTTTACTGATAAACCTATGATTTCACTCAACCTTTGTGTTGACTTTTAGCATGTAATTTCAGGTCCTAGGGTATGAAGATTGGACGGGAGCCGTGGCGGATATCAATGAAGACGGATTCTGTGTTTTATCTAAAGTCTATGCAACTTTTATTATCTTTAAAAACTTAAGTCATCTTTTGGTATTATGAAGCTTTTGTTTAATTAAGAATGTTTATGACTTTTAAAACTTATGGGACCTAATGTATGAACTCTGATATTTTGCTATGGCATCAAATGAAATCTTGTCTTAAACGTCCATTTATGGTCGTTTCCTATATCTTGATTGTTGTACTTTGACGTAGCACCCCAATGTTACCATTCCGCTGCTACCTGATTTTGGGGGTGTTACAGATGGTACCAGAGCCAAGGTTATAGGGAACTGGGTCATTTTCAAAACCTAGTCTATAACCAAAAAGTTTAAAGGTTTTCTTTTCTTTTGTTTTTAAATACAGAATCCTTCATCGCTATCTGATATCCATGCGCGCGTATTTCCCGATCCTTACTTACTTTTCCGATTGTCATTATTGCATTATATATAATCTTATATATATAATACTTGGTTTAAATTCGATCTCTTACGTATATCTTTTGACATATCAATATCTATTTCTATCGATCAATTATATAAATATCGACTATCCTGATTAATTTATGATTATTTATATCATTCCCCATTATTTACCATGTGTCATGACTCTGCATACCTTTACAAATTCTTAACGAATTGTGTACTTGTGTTATAGTGGAAAAGCGTGTGGCCAAAGCCATTGAAAAATATGAAAAGACTAGAGCTGACTCAAATAATACTGGTGGATCCGGATCAACAAATACTGGAGGAACTGTAGTACCAGAGATGCATGGATGTTCGTATAAGACATTTATGAATGGCAAGCCTCACTCTTTCAAGGGGACTGAAGGTGTAGTCGGACTGAAACGTTGGTTCGAAAAGATGGAGCAAGTGTTTGAAATTTGCAAATGTGTTGAAGATGACAAAGTGAAGTTTGCTATGTGCACGTTCGAGGGTCGTGCTCTAACCTGGTGGAACGGAAATGTTCAGACTTTGGGACTTGCTAATGCTAATCAGATCCCCTGGAGCAACGTGAAAGCTATGATGACCACTGAATACTGCCCAGCAACTGAAATCCAAAGGATGGAACAAGAACTTTGGACTCTGACTCTGAAAGGAGATGATATCGAAGCTTACAGTAATCGTTTCCACGAACTAGTTCTGATGTGTCCTGAATTGGTGTCCACTGAAAGTAAGAAGATTGAAAAGTACATTCGTGGGTTTCCTGAAAGAATCAAAGGAAACATCACTTCTTCAAAGCCTGCGACCTTGCATGAGGCAATCAACATGGCCCGTGAACTGGTCGAGCAATCAGTTCAGGGTAGGGCTGCAAGAATTGGGGAAAGCAATAAAAGGAAATGGGAAGACAACCAGAGAAACAACAACAACAATAACCATAACTACAACAATAACCACAACAACAACAATAACCGCAACCGAAACAACAATCATCACCAGCAACAAAACAGGAGACCAGAAACTGTCAGGGCATATGCTGCAGCCCCAGCTGGAGGAAAGATTTATGCTGGAATCTACCAAAATGCAACTGGTGCAACTTACACCATCGTGGACCGTGTCCTCAAAAGTGCCAGAGATGTCAAAGAATAGGTTACATGGAGAAGGATTGTAGAGTTAGGCTTCAGGGTGCAGGTAATGACTTCTTGCAGAATGTGACATGTTTTGGGTGTGGTGAGAAAGGACATTTCAAGGACAATGTCTGAAAACAGGGAACCAGCAGAATGATGGAGCTCGTGGGAGAGCTTACGTGGTGATTGAAAATCCACAACAGAATCCGAATGTGGTCACGGGTACATTTCTTCTTAATGATCACTACGCTTGTATTCTCTTTGATTCGGGTGCTGAGAAGAGTTTTGTATCTTCTGCGTTTACACATTTTATTGATATTGCCCCAGCCACTTTAAATACTAGTTATGAAATCGAATTAGCAGACTGAAAAGTTGTTAGCACCAATACCATTTTACGTAGTTGCACCTTAGTCTTGTTAAATCGCGTGTTCAAAATAGACTTGTTGCCAACCCGGCTAGGAAGTTTTGATGTTATCATTGGAATGGATTGGTTGGCATATCACCGAGCTCTCATCGATTGTTATGAGAAGATTGTCCGTGTTCCTCTTCCGAATGGCAAGATTCTTGAAGTTCAAGGCGAGAGGCTGGAAAAGGATCTTGGTTCACTTGCATGTATCAAGGCTGGTGAGAAAAAGCTTGATGACATATGTGTTGTCCGAGACTTCTGATAAGTGCTTAATTACACATATCTTTTACCTCTAAAATCAAGCTTAAATGACCAAAAACAGACAAAAACTGCCAAATATATGTTTGTTTTGCATTTGTATTGTGCAGGAAGTGGATATCAACAAAAAGACAGAAAACCAAGCCAAAATGACAAAACTGAGCATGGAATGGAAAAGACTGTGCAAAATCAAGGCCAAAGTCCAAAAATGACAAAGTCAGAGTCAATACTGAAGAATCAGCAGTCAAACCG
>BQNB010066917.1:17361-34384 GCA_026074375.1 Tanacetum coccineum | reverse complement strand
ATTTTGGGCTGAAGCAGTTAATACTGCTTGCTATGTGCAGAATAAGGTAATAATAGTTAAGGCTCATAACAAGACCCCTTATGAGCTATTTAGAGGTAGAACACCTACTCTAAGCTTCATGAGACCATTTGGGTGTCATGTTACCATTCTTAATACCTTAGATCATCTTGTCAAGTTTGATAGAAAATCTGATGATGGGTTCTTTGTTGGATACTCTATAAATAGTAAGGCTTTTAGGGTATTTAACACTAGAACTAGGAAAGTAGAGAAGAACCTGCACATAAAATTTATTGAAAACAAACCCAATGTTGCAGGAAGTGGTCATGAATGGCTCTTTGATATTGATTCACTGACAAAATCTATGAATTATGAGCCAGTTACTGTAGGAAATCAAACTAATGGTGAGGCAGGTATAGAAACAAATGTTAATGCAGGGCAAGCTGGACAGAAGAAAGCATATTCTCAACAATATATTCTGCTACCATTACTTTTTGATGGTCCACTGAGTTCAGAGGATTTGTTAATAATGCTGGCAAGAAGACTACTAAAGAACCAGCTAATGAGGGTGAAAGAAATGGTCAAGAGAAGGAAGGAGGAGCTTCTAATAAAGAACATGACCAACATGTGAAGGATTTAAGAGCTGAATTAGATAAATTACTTATTCAAGAGAAGGAAGGTTATGCTAACAGCACTAACAGAGATAATACTGTTAGTCCATCTGTTAGTACTGTTGGGGCAAGTATTGATACTGCCAGTGCAAATATTAATATTGGTAGTGTAAATATTAATACTGCTCCTAATGACTCAAGTATGCAATCCTTGGAAGCAACTGGCATATTTGATGGTACATGTGATGATGAAGATGTGGGTGCAGAGGTTGACCTTAACAACTTGGAAATCACCATGAATGTCAGTCCTATTCCTATAACCAGAATTCACAAGGATCATCCTAAAGATCAAATCATTGGAGACATAAATTCAGCTACTCAAACAAGGAGGATGACCAAGATTTCTAAAGAACATGCTATGGTCAGTTACATCATAAAGTAGAGGAGAACATATCACAAAGATTATCAAAACTACTTAGTTGCCTATTTTCTCTCACAAATCGAACCCAAGAAGGTGACACAAGCTTTGCAAGATCCAAGCTGGATAGAGGCAATGCAAGATGAGTTGCTACAGTTTAGTTTGCAGAAGGTTTGGAGATTGGTTGATTTACCCAAAGGCAAGCATGCAATTGGAACAAAATGGGTCTATAGAAACAAGAAAGATAAGAGAGGGATAATAGTCAGAAATAAGGCAAGACTGGTTGCACAATGTTACACCCAAGAAGAACGAATTGATTATGATGAGGTTTTTGCTCCTGTTGCTAGGATAGAAGCAATCAGCTTATTTTTGGCCTATGCATCATTTATGGGGTTTATTGTGTACCAGATGGATGTGAAGAGTGCCTTTTTATATGGTAGTATTGAAGAGGAGGTGTATATCTTCCAACCTCCTGGTTTTAAAGATTCATAGTTCCCTGATAAAGTGTATAAGGTAGAAAAAGCTTTATATGGTCTACATCAAGCTCCTAGAGCTTGGTATGAGACTTTGTCTACCTACTTATTTGAAAATAGATTTACCAGAGGGGTTATAGACTAGACTTTGTTTATTCCTGTTAGTATAGGTGTATGTAGATGTCATCATCTTTGGGTTTACTAAGAAGTCTTTATGTATAGAGTTTAAAGGTTTGATGCACAAGAAGTTTCAAATGAGTTCTATGGGGGATCTCACTTTCTTCTTAGGGTTGCAGGTCATGCAGAGAGATAATGGTATCTTCATCAGCCAAGACAAGTATGTGGCTGATATATTAAAGAAATTTGATTTCTCCTCAGTTAAGACAGCAAGCACTCTAATTGAGACTAACAAGGCATTGCTCAAGGATGAAGAAGCTGAGGATATAGATGTTCACTTATACAGATCAATGATTGGATCATTAATGTGTTTGAAAGCTTCTAGGCCTGACATAATGTTTGCTGTTTGTGCTTGTGCAAGGTTCCAAGTTACTCCTAAAGTCTCATATCTTCATGTTATGAAGAGAATCTTTAGATACTTGAAAGGTCAACCTAAATTGGGACTTTGGTATCCTAGAGATTCACCATTTGACTTGGAAGCTTTCTCTGATAGTGATTATGCTGGAGCTAGCCTTGACAGGAAATCTACGATAGGAGGTTGTCAATTCCTTGGCAAACGATTGATTTCATGGCAATGTAAAAAGAAAACTATAGTTGCTAATTCTACTACTGAGGTAGAGTATGATGCTGCTGCTAATTGCTGTAGACATGTGTTATGGATTCAAAATCAAATGCTTGATTATGGGTTCAATTTCATGAACACCAAGATTTACATTGATAATGAAAGTACAATCTGTATTGTGAAAAATCCATTGTTTCACTCTAAAACTAAGCACATAGAGATTAGGTACCATTTTACCAGAGATTCTTATGAGAAGAAGTTGATTTAAGTGATCAAGATTCATACAGACCACAATGTTGAAGATCTTCTCACAAAGGCTTTTGATGTTAGCAGGTTTAACTTTTTGATTGCTAGCATTGGATTACTTAAGCTCTGAATATGTGTTTGTTATATTCATGATTGATATGGTTTGGAGATGGTATTAGTGATGAATTTGGAGTTAAAACTGGTAGTTGTAAGGTTAATGCTGCTAGGCAGGATTTAGTGCTACTGGGCGAAAGTTATTACTGCTAGGCAAAAGTTAGTACTGCTGAGCCAAAGTTAGTACTGCTGAGCCAAAGTTAGTGTTGTTTGTTATTGTTGAAGATAATACTGCTGAGGGGGTTAACAGTAAAAATAACGGTTTCTTCACTAGTAGGTTTGCTATTAACACTATAAAATCATTCTCCATCATACAGTAACTTCAACTAATTCTCTCATACGCTCTAACTTACAAAGCCTAATCTTATTCACCGCCGATCATCTAAATTAATCATCTATGGCTGATCTACAATTCGTTGACCAACACAACGTGGTGGCTTGCTTGGAAAGATCAGATGAGAATGCTGAGTTTCATTAGATAGTAGACTTTCTTACTACTAGTTCAATTCATTATGCTCTAACTGTAAGTCATACTATCTATGCTTCTTATATTGAGCAATTTTAGGCTACTGCTAAGTCCAAAACAGTCAATGATGTGAAGAAAATTCATGCCACAGTTGATGGCAAGACAGTGGTAATATCAGAATCATCAGTGAGGAGTGATCTTTACTTTAATGATGAGGATGGTATTACCTGTCTATCAAATGATGAAATTTTTGTAAACCTTGCATTGATGGGGTATGAAAGAGTTTCTACTAAACTTACTTTTCAAAAAGCTTTCTTTTCCCCTCAATGGAAGTACCTTATACATACCATTCTACATTGCTTGAGTTAAAAAACAACTGCTTGGAATGAATTTTCAACCAATTTAGCATCAGCAGTTATTTGTTTAGCTAAGGGACAAAAATTTAACTTTTCTAAATTAATTTTTGATGGTATGTTAAGGAACTTGGATTCTACTTCTAAGAAATTTTTAATGTATCCAAGGTTTTTAAAACTATTTTTAAATTATCAGATTGCTCTTGCAGAACCTTTTAATGATATTTATGTTACACCTGTACATACTAAAAAGGTTTTCACTAATACGAAAAGACAAAATAAAGATTTTTCAGGGAGAATAAGTCCATTGTTTGCATCTATGTTGGTACCTCAAGTAGTTGAGGGTGAAGGTTTAGGACAACCCTCTGAACCCCAACCACCATCTTCAACTGCTCCACCCTCTCATGTTACTACTATTGAAACACAACACCAAAAGACTCAAAAACCTAGGCGAGCCAAAAGAGGTCGGGACACTGAGATTCCTCAGTTTAGTGGCCCCCCTAAGAAGGTTGGTGATGAGGTTGTCTATACAGGAGAGGATGACAGAGTGGTTAGGGCTGCCACTACTGCTTCTAGCTTAGAGGCAGAGCAGGAAAGTGGTAACATCCATAAGACCCGACCCACGACAACACTTAATGAGCCATCTCCTCAGGGACTTGTTCAGGTAATGGACCTAGGCGCTACGATACCACATTGGGGGGTGTAGATGCTTAGACTTGGTTTGAGACTGAATCTAAAAAGTCTCATGACCCACCTCTCTCAGAAGGTAACACATCTGGAAGTGGGGAGGACAGTATGGAACATCAAGTTGATTTGACGGATTTTGTACCACCAACACCCCATGATTCACCTCTCTCAGGATGTCACACACCTGGAAGTAATGAGGGAAGATCTAACTTTAATGAATTGATAAATCTTTGTACCCAATTGTCAAACAGAGTTCTTGCATTGGAAAACTCAAAGACTGCTCAAGACATGGTGATCCAACAGATGAAAAGGAGAGTCAAAAGATTGGAAAAGGCACTAAGGGAAAAAACTCCAAGAATGAAGATCTTCAAGATTGGTACCTCTAGAAGAAAAGGTTTGGATAAGGAGAATGTATCCAAACAGGGGAGGAAAAGTGACAAGACGAGGCCAATGTTTAATGATAGTGACTTTGATGTGCTTGATGATGCAATAGAGAATGTTAAAGGTGGTAGTACTGTTGAACAAATTACTACTGATGGGGATAAACTTAATACTGCTAGTATTAGTGTTAATACTGCTGGACCTTCAAATGTTAGTGTTGCTAGTCCTTCTACAAGTATTGCTGGGGATATTTTTGAAGATGAGATGACAACTATTGCTGATACACTTGTGGCCATTAGAAGTGCAAGACCAAGGACAACCTTAGTAATGATTCGTAATGTTGAAGAAGAACCAAGGAGAGCAACACCTGTACCAACAGTATAAAGCCAAGACAAAGGTAAAGGCAAGATGGTGGAGCCTGAACCTACTCCAAAGAATCCAAGAAAGGCACAGATTCAGATGGATGAAGAGCTAGCTCAAAGGTTGTTTGAAGAAGAACAAGCACAGTTTGAGAAAGAGCAAAGGATTGCTATGGAAAAAGCTGCAGAACAAGAGGCTAAGGATACTGCATTGATTAAACAAATGGAAGATGTTCAAGCAATGATGGATGCAGATGAATTACTAGCTGAAAGACTTCAACAAGAAGAAAGAGAACAATTCATTGTTGATGAGAAAGCTAGAATGTTGGTAGATTTGATTGCAGAAAGGAAGAAGTTCTTTGCTGCACAGAGAGCTGAACAAATTAGAAACAAGCCACCAACCAGAGCTCAACTCAGGAACAAAATGGTAACTTATCTGAAACACATGGGCAATTACACTCACACTCAACTGAAGAGCAAGAGTTTTGAAGAAATTCAGAAGTTATACAAGAAGGAACAACAATGGATTAATGATTTTGTTCCTATGAGTGATGACAGTGGAAAGAAAGATGATAGCAGTAGCAAGCAAGCAGAAAGTAGTAAGAAGAGACCAAGAGCAGAACATGATGAAGAAAGTGTCAAGAAGCAGAAACTAGAGGATGAGGCTGAAAGAGAAGAGCTTAGAGCATGTTTGGATATAGTTCCAGGGGATGATATTGCTATGGATTTTGAATCTTTGGCTATCAAATATCCAATAATTGACTGGAAGACACACATTCTGACAGAGAACATGATGTATTATCAAATCATCAGAGCAGATGGAAGTTCTAAGAATTACAAAATATTCAGTGGAATGCTTGATGACTTTGACAGACAAGATGTGATAGATCTTTACAGGCTGGTAAAAGAAAGGTATGAGACAACAAGCCCAGAAGGATATGACTTGTTGCTTTGGGGAGATCTGAAGACTTTATTTGAGCCTAGTGAAGAAGATGAAATATGGAAGAATCAACAGGACTACAACTTGATAAGCTGGAGATTATTTGACTCATGTGGAGTTCATGTATTGTTGATGGATACTGGAATTGCTATTCACATGATGGTAGAAAATACATATCCTCTTACACAGGAAATGCTTTCAAGGATGTTAAATAGAAGACTAGAGGTTGATCATGAAAGTGAAATGGCATTTGAGCTTCTCAGGTTTACAAGATCACAACTTCAGAAGTAGAAGAGTGTTTGGATACATCCTCCTAGTGATCAAGATGCTGGTAATGAAGAAACTTGATGATTAACAAGGTGAATATCAAGTTTAGGGGAGGATTGTTGGGAATTAAAGACTTCTGAAGTTACTACTGTTAGTTTTAGAAGTTAATGATGTTGGTTCAAGTTTGAGCTGCTGCTGAAGATTAGAGAAAACAGTCTAAGTCATTAGTACTGTTAGTATTATAGTTAATGCTACCAGTACAAAGTGTTAGTACTGTCAGTTTATTAGTACTGTTAGTTATATAGTTAGTACTGTTAGTATAAATAGTTAGTACTGCTAAAGTGATATGCATGAGATATATTAGGAATAGATATGCATTGATCACTTGACGCGTTTTGTAAGCCCATTAGGGTTTCCTTAGTGTATAAAAGGAACCATACGACATAGATCTAGATATCAGTTTTCATGTTAGTATTCATAGTTTGCATAGCAATCATATTTAGTATTCATAGCTATTTTGTAACTCAAAATAGTATTCAATATATTGAAAGTTTAGTAAAGATCTTGTTTTTACTGTTTCATTGTTCTTCTTGGTATTGCAAACTAGATTCCACATAGTTTGTGATATTCTCAATCTTAGTTTCTACTATAGTTGTCTTGGATCTATCCAATATAACTAAGCTTTAACAAGCTAAGTAAGATCTGTCAAGAAGTTATCAACACAATTCGTGCTTTCATTGCTATGGATGAGCAAGTAGTCTGGTTGCTCTTGAAGGAGCAGTTCGATGGTTTCACAAGTCAACTAGCAGCCTTGACGTTGGAACTCCAAACAACTAAGGCGGCAATCACAGGTCGGCATGTCCAAGGGGGAAACGATCATGGTATCCCTCGTTCCATGCGACTCGATGTTCCTAAGTTTAATGTATATGCTCACTCATGTGATTGGATGTTCCTAAGTCTTATATGGATATGATCCTGATAGGTTGTGGTCTTTGCAATCAAGACGGCTCGCTCGCGGTCGCGCACGACGCGCCCTTGAACAAACCACACTACACCCACTACACACAGTAAACAACGATTCGTGCTTACAGTTTAGCCTTGAGGGATATGCGACAGAATGGTATCCTTGAATGACACGCAATAAGTAAATTACAAGTTGGGATGGTTTTCTAGAAAGCGTACAAAATCGGTTTGGCCCTTCCAAATACGAGGATCCCTAGGGTGCGTTACCCAAACTGTTTCAAACAAGTTCAGTTGCTTAATATTAAACTGAATTTGAGAAACTCATGAACCGAGTTACCGACGTTTCTGAAAGTTTGTTAATCTCGTTCTACATATCGGGACTTAAGCCGGCAATACAACGTGAGTTGCTGGTATTGAAACCCACATCCTTAGGCGAGACTTTTGCCTTGGCTCGTGTCACCGAGCTAGGTTTGCTGATTACGGGTTCACCCCAGCCACGGTCACCATGCGTAATACTAATATTGTCGCTCAAACAACTAAACCAAACACGTCACGATTTTTTGTCAATACCACAAACATTGTTATTAAATGTACCTTTAGCCATGCTAGAGAATAATGTGATGATAATCTTACATGAAATTTGAAAATTAAGGTTAAGTGAAATTGAGGGAAAATGATTGAAGTGTTTAATGAAGTGAAGAAATCTTATTCAAAGAGATGAATAAATAAGTGGTTGGGTTTGAAGTGAACCCAAGTCAACGGCAAACTGGCAAACTACTTATAAGCACATTCTTTTCATCTGAGCAAAATTGACGTGTATATTTTTTGACGGGCAATCGGCTCAACCGGTTACTATATTACTTAACATTGGATAAATTCAAAAGTTCTTTTACCTAAAGAGTATACTAATAAACAAGCTCGTTAACTAACTCGGAACGTAAACGTAAATTCGTCGATAATATGGTTCTAAAAGGCGCGCAAAGGCACGAGGCATGACCTTCACGCCACGCAATAGACTAAGGCTTGGGCTTAAGGCTTGACGTGAGATGAGGAGTGAAAAAACGTGATAAGACGCGATAAAACGTGATGCGTGGAGGCTTTTTTGAATTCAATTTCGATAAAAGTCGTATTTTTATATATAAATGAAAAAGATTACGTGCAAAAGATAGTTTCTTGACTTTATTCTTTATGTATGACACTTTTTGTAAACTCAATATATTTGTAATATGATATAAATATATAAATTTATAAATATTTTCAGATTTTGTGCCGCTTTAAATCACGCCTTAAAAACGCCATGGCTCGTAAAGGCGTGAGGCTTGACCATGCCGCCACGCTACGCCTCACGCTATTTATAACCTTAACTCCCGGTAAAAACACCAAATTTTACCTTTTTTTACATTACATTTCCATTTTTACCAAAAGAGAAAAGGCAATAAAAACAAAAAGTCCTTTTGGTTATGCTATCTTCCACACTACCATTTTCATGCTCCATCTTCCTCCTCCTCCTCGTTTCTCTCTCCATAAAACAAATACTAAAACCTTTGCTAATTCTCATGCATTTTGTCTAAAACGGTGTCGTTTTTAGTGCTTTATTCAAATTCTTGATAAAATACCAAACCCCATATCATTATTGAAAAACTCAAGTTTAATAAGTAGCTGCTTATTGGGTATTTAAAAATAATCAAATCTTGATTATCAGGTTAGTAATCTTTAAATTTGTCTTTTTTTAAATGTGGGTTTTTGTTAATTTGCAAGAAAATGTGATTGTTTTAGGGAGTGTTTGTTTAATTATTTGTGGGCTTATGAGCTTAATTGATTTCGGCTTGTAAGATTATTGTGATATAATAAGACTATATAAGCCCACAAGTCTCAAAATAAGCCAGCTTATAAAATATAAGCCAAAATCAAATAAGCTTATAAGCCCACAAATAAGCTTAAACAAACACCCCCTTAATTGGGTATGTTTTGTATTTTATGTGTTTTTTTAGTTAATGTGGCTAAATTGTTTTTGGTTTTTGTTGTGCTGCTGTTTTTTTTATAGAAATAAGGCCTTTTTATGACAGTATTTATATGTTCTTTTCGTTAATGGTTATTTGAAGACATATAAATTCTAGTTTGATTTTGACATTTTGGTAAATTATTGGACAGCGTGTCGATATCCAACGGTAGGATTGTAGGAATTAGGATTTGAACTTAAGGGGTGTCTGGGATTGCTTATTTTTTTCTGCTTAGAAATAAGTACTTATAAGTTAACTAAAAATAAATCATTCTGGAAATAATGTCTAGATTTGCTTATTTTGTAAAAAGTTTAAGAATACTAAAGATGTAAGATAATTTGTTAGTGAAAAAGTAGTTTTAACTAATAAGCACCTCACTACCTGCTTCTTGGTGTGCTTATTTTACCTCAAATTAAGCATATGAGCAGAAAAATTAAGCAATCCACTCTAAAATAAACAGTTTATCTACTATCACATCACTCAAAAGTGTTGATCAACTTTAAAAATTAAAGACATATTGGTAAATATTATATTAACAAGTTTAAAGAGGTTAAAGTTATGTTCTTTTGACTGTTTTGTTTCTTTTCTTTGAGAACCAATTATAGTTTGTTTTGGGCAAGATTTGGTACTTTGTGTGTTTTAAGGATTGTATGCCGATATCTGGTAAAATGTGGAATCTGCTTTTTATTTTTTTCTCCTTTATAATTAGAGCGGAATGAGAGTGTAATTCTCAAGTTTATGAAAAACATTTTAACAACTTTTGTGAATATTTCAAAAAGAAATATGCTGGTCTGCTCTTTATTTTTCTTCTTTGATTTAATTATGCAAATTATTAACATGAACTGATTCTCATTGTCTCCATGCTTTAGTCAAGTACACTTGATACTATGAATCTTTTTGTCTTTGACCTTTTAGAATCTCGTATAGTTTTTCTAGCAATATACGTGCCTATGAGGATTATCGGGGGCGTTTGGATGTTTGGATATGCCTTTCCAAAGTGATTATAGCGACTCGAATAATATAATATTTTAATTGTTTAAATTTAGGGGTAGTTTTGCATTCGATATATTTTTTAAAGAATTTTTTGGTAGTGTTAATATAAAGAAATATAAAATATATATGTAATGGCAAACATCTATGGTTTATGAGTTATGGTATTGTAATACAAGTGCCTACATTGGTAGGATTTCTATTGTTGCTTAGAATCATTAGTATAAGGACACGCCAAAAATTATCTATTGACTTAGATTTTTTTGTTTCTAATTATCCCATACTTATTTAGGTATTCCGTGAAAGGAACTCCTTTGATGGAGACACTATCATCATCTCCTTCAATGCCTTTTCCAAGAGAACCAGCCAATTATGATGAGATCGCTATGCACCAAAGCCTGCTATTTTCCGACAGTCTTAAGGCATTTTTCTTCTCTTCTTCATGTTTGTTAACTAGAGTAATCATCAGAGGTGCAAAATGGATTGGTTGGGTGACGG
Organism: Tanacetum coccineum; assembly: GCA_026074375.1. Lineage (NCBI taxonomy): Eukaryota > Viridiplantae > Streptophyta > Magnoliopsida > Asterales > Asteraceae > Tanacetum > Tanacetum coccineum. The sequence continues at coordinate 23,882 of BQNB010066917.1, read as the reverse complement.
TTCACACGGGTTTGGGTCAAAACAGGTAATAATGTAGTACAGGTCAAGTGGGTGGGGCTGGGCCAACCAACAAACACTTTTATCCACTTTTGAGTTTTATACTGTAAATTATTGGTGTGCTAATCATGAGCACAAAAAATGATGTTATTACAAATAACGACCTTTTTGTAGTTAAATGATTTATGAGGCCTTTTATACATTTGATTTTAATACACTTCGGATGAGTTCCAACCCGTCTGACCCCATTTTATTTTAGTTAAATAGTAACTATTTAGCTTAACCTATTTGAACCATAGGTGAACAAGTCAATTTGCCGCCTCTACATATTATAATTAAATGTGATTAGGCTCTTTTTGTTGCATTTCTTTTCAGGATTTAAAGAATCTAAGAAAACAATTATACTCAGCTGCTGAGTACTTTGAAGTATCATACACCAACGACGACCAAAAGCAAATGTGAGTAATTTGTAAAGTTTCATTATGTCATTTTGAATAAATAAGTATTGGATTTGACCTCAAAGTTCAACATATATGGTTTTTCTTCAGGCTGTCATTTACACTTTTTTTTTTCAAATTGGTCAACAGGGTGGTTGACACATTAAAAGACTATGCCATCAAGGCTGTTGTTAATACGGTTGACCATTTGGGTGCTGTTTCCTACAAAGTCGACAATATAATAGAAGAAAAGGTTGACGAAGTTTCTGGAACACAGATTCGGGTATCATGTATTGAACAGGTAATCTCTAAATATTACCTTCATACATTCTTGTCAATATTTCGTTCTTTTTGCGCAAAATAAGTAAATAATTTAGTAGATTGTATTCAAAATGCTCCCCATACCCCACTCCGGTGGGATTGGGTATGTTGTTGTTGTATTCAAATTTCAAAGTGCACATCGGGTGACTTTTGACCCGTTTTCGCCGTTTCCCATCTTTTTAACGTAAATATATTAGTATTAGGCCTATTTGACCCGTTAGGGATAGAAGATATCCCGATTCAGCCAGTACATAAGTAAATAGATTAAAATTGCCACTTGTAAAAAATCAACTATATATTCTGGTCTAATGTTGACTTTATTTCTTTGACTATGCAGCGGCTAAGAACATGCCAGGGGTATTTTGATCACCAAGGCATCTCCCAACAGTCATTGCTAATTAAAATTCCCAAGTACCATACGAGATACAACTTGCCCACTGCTCCAAGCTGTATGAATATTCATCGACTATTTGTTAAGAAATATCTAAGATAACCTTTAAGAAAGAGAAAAATAAAAGAACTGTTTTCGACCTACGCCCAAATAAGTAGTTTTTACTTAAAAATTTAGAACCGAAAACATTTCAATTTTCATGGGATGGAAGGAGTACATATTTTTGTTATCATTCCACTTTGATTCGTTTCTTGTAGTAATGGCTGATACTTCTTTTTATATTGATGTTCAGTTGAGGAGATGATGCATGGCCACACCGGAGCTAAATTAAAGCATCAGAAATTCGTTGTGGTTGATGAAGAAGATAGGCATGAACATAAAAATGGTTAGAACTGTTGTCAACTTGATGATTCACATGAATAGTGGTAAACACACATGGGTTGGGTAAACCGGTCAAAATGGGTTCGAGTTGAGGCACTACCTTTTATTTGTTACTTTTAATTAATAACAAAATGAAATCCCTAATTACGATTTGGGGACTATTAATCTGTTTGACCCATTATTTGTTTAGCTAATTTTGTTAATGTGATCTATATACGTGTTTCAGATACAACACAACCCAAACTGACCCATTCTTTAATAAATGGATTAACCCTCAGTTCACATTCTTGGTTATGAAGTATGGTGACACTTAACAACGACTGATGGTTTTAATTTTATTTTTTGTGCATACGCAGAAGTCAGTCAAGCTATGGTTTGTGTAAAGCCCACAACTTTAGTCAGGTAATGTTTTAATCAGAACATTACACACAATTTATTGGGAATCTTAATGTAACCATTATTTATAAAATGCAGAAAAGAGCAACCTCCATCTCCTTCTCCACGCGCTTCCACGGAATCCATGGAACTTGACCCATTGTCCGTTGCTGGCAGTCCTGGCACAGTGGCGTCAAAGGATATTGGTTCGTATTTGCTATTGTTTGAATTAAATGTAAAAGGGGAATACTCTCAGCCAGTATTGGGTTAATAATGGTTAACTCTTAAACTTTTACCAATTTGGCGGGTTGATAAGATTTTTTGGTAATTATATTATCCGTAACTTCTTTTTCACATAATTTTCGACCCTTTAACTGTTGTTATCTCGTTCAGTTTTGAAATATAAATCAGTAATATTAATAATTAAGCGGAAGAACTCCCAAGTCACTGAAAAATGACCGATTGAGCTGGTTTTTTAATATACATATGTTTCAGTAAGACAAATTTTAGGCTAATGCTATATTGCTATGCGAAAAAAATTAAGGATAGAAACATTGCCCAAAGAAGTTGAAGGGTTAAACAGCCAAATCGATTAATGTATGAGAATTACACCATCATCAACCCATTTCTATATTAGGGAACATACTTTTAAATTAAAGTGTTAAGACTTACGTTAAAAGTTTATAATCAAATAAGGGAACCGGTACAGAAAACGCAAATCGAGTTTTTGATAATAGGGTCCCTTATTTTAGTATAGACTTATAAAGTAAACCCTTAAACGTAAGTTCCTTGTAGTAGAAACTGATAGAAATTTTAAACTCTCCGAGTTTCGGTGTATGTAAATGCATTTCTTGTTTGTTATTTTGATGCACATACTAATGTTATTTGATTTATTTATTTCATTTTGGTGATTCAGAGAAGAAACCAAGACCTGTTTCACCAAGACGATTTCCTTTACCGAGTGGTGGTTCTTTATCGAGCAGGTTAACCCCTACAAACCCAAGACCAGGCTCAAGATCTTCCACACCAAATTCCAGTCGATCAACATCTCCAACCTCATTTCCCAAACCAAGGGTAATTTACGTTAAAATCTATTCTTTTTGTTATTTACCAGAAGTGGCAAAATTTGCGGTCGATCTGGCCAGAAACACTTTTATCCAACAACTGCATTTCGTTACTAATAAATAGTGTGAAAAACATGATCACAAAGATCATAGTATTTATGTATTGGATTCAAAAACACACATTGGGCGACTTTCTACATGTTTGACCCATTTTATTAGCTAAATTTACTTTTACCCGTTTGAGCCGATCTTGTATCTACTATATTATCCTTTTGGTCCATATTACTTTATTAGACGATCCTCTTACATCTATAGATGTTCCTTATGGAATTTTCATTTAAATACCCTATTGTCCCTTTCTTATATCTATCTACATACAAAATGGATGTATTGATTTAGTTCAAGGGTATTATAGACATTTTACTATCAGGTTAGGTTTATACTAATTGCTTAATGTGATATAATGGTATTCATGTGCAGCAACAAGAGCCTCGGAAATCAGTATCAAGGAATAAAAATGGTGATGGAGACGTGTATAAAGAAGATGACCAGATCCCGAGCAAAGGCAAACGTCTCCTCAAGGCACTGCTCAGTCGACGCAAGTCAAAAAAAGATGAAATGCTTTACACTTATTTGGATGAATACTAAAGTGCAAAAGTTGATTCTTGAGTTATTCAAAAGTAGTGAAAGGTATATTGTTCAACAGCTGCATTTTGCACCTTTCCTTTAAGAACGAGTATGTGCAGATGTGATTATTAGAAGGAACAGTTATAATATACGGCGTAGTTTTAGATCATTGAGGATTATTGTATTCCAGACAGTTTTATTATGAAAATTGCAACAATGTTTTTCAAGATGATTTTGTTTACTACGTACAAAGGTTTTACAATACTGAATTTGGTCAGTAAGGTTCAGTTTTAATTGATAATTTGTTAAATAAGTTCAGTTATTTGTTCATATATATGTAACTTTGTATTGATGAAACAATGGAAGTTGTCAACTGTATTGTCAAAATCGCTTAATGGTGCGTCGCAGTAGTAATCAAACAATGTGGTTTTAGTGTTTTTCTAGCAATAAATGTAAGGTTATAGTCATTGCAAGAACCATATGCTCGTCGTTTGCAAAGATGTAATGACTTCGATATACAGACATGTCCTATGGTAGAAACCGAATGACTTCAGGTTCGATGTGTTATGACTAATGTGTAACTTGTTACCAATTTAAGGGTAGGAGCGCGAGTCAAGGGCCGTAAGTCTATGCCCTCAGCGAAAAAACCTTAAACACACAAAATACACATACGTGTACGTACAGTGTAGTCAAAGGGGAGAAAAGAGAGCGCTTAAGGAAAGAAGCGAGGCGTTTTGCCCTAAAGCGCTTTGATTCCAAAGAAGCGAGGTGTTTTCCTAGAGCGATAAAAAGCGTTGAGAAGCGACCTTTTTTTTTCTATAACGGCTATTTTTAAAATTTTTAGCTAATAAAGTTTTATAGCCGGCCCTAATCTTCTAAATTAGGTTAAATAATTACAAATCTCCATCCCCCCCCTCCACTTTTAATAAAGAGGCCATCGAAATTCTAGGTCCTATTCGATATTTTCCTGAGAGGTGATCGTGCGATGAGACATTTGACTGGATTGGAATAATATTGCATTCAGACGAGAAGAAAAGGTGTGTCATTGTACACCTAGGGTCGCACATGTTAGGAGGATCCCTGACCTAACTGCATTGTCATCTTCTGAATGAGTCCTCACGTCAGTGGTTGTAATGGTATCCCTATTATGATGAGGCCACTCCAATAACAACCGGCACTTATTAACAATTAAGAATTTGACACACAAGGTAACAATTACGTATTAATTACTTAGTCCTCTCTCCCCACGTTGCTTTAAGGTTTTTTTTTTAATGGCTGGGTTAGTACAAATATAATTAATGTAGTTAGTGGGACCTCACTCCCATTCGTCTACAGGAGGAAACCAGCGTGAGGAGACTCGAACTTGAGACCTCTCGCATGTGGAAAAGCCTCCTGACTAGACAGACGTTGGCCCCAAGTTGCTTTAAGTATTTAAATAAACTTCTCTTTAGTCTTTTTATTTTATTAAAAATGAAGATTTTAAGATAATTATGTTTTGACACTATCATATGCACAAAGGGTAAAAAGTACACTAAAATGCTCGTTTTTGTCGCTTTTCGCTTCAGAAAAAGCATGCCGCTTCCGCCTTTAACTACCTTGTGTACGTATCACAACATGCATCGAACTTGACACACTAACTAAAGCAAGTTTAAGACTGATAATAGTCCCACAATGTATCAAACTTGACACATTATTCTTTAGTGTGAATCAAACAATTTTTTTTCCTATTGAATGTACAAATCTTTAATTTATCTTATTGTGTGTATCATTAAGATATAAGTTTGATTATATTTAAGTAATTATCCATTGACATGTATTGAATTTTACCTCTAATGATACCCACAATAAGATAAATTAAAAGTCTATACATTGAATAGAAAAATAATAGTTCGATACAAACTAAAAAATAATATGTCAATACATTTTCAAATAGTTATCCAGATTCTACATCGGGACTTGTATGTAGGGACGGATCCAGAATTTTCAAAAGAGTATGGTATATAAGAATTTTTGGGCTAACTAAAATTACACCGTAAGAAAATAAAGTAGCAACAAAATATTTGAGGGGTTGCACAAAGCAAAAAAACGACGGTTTCGACAATTTTTTGCACTGCTTGACCTAAAATTGAGTGTAGCCCGTACCACACCCGGCACCCATGTAGGTCCGTCCATGCTTTGTATGAACTTGTAATAACTATCAATCATCTATGCCATATATAAATAAGACTATAAGAATATTCCAAGACTTAATGGTATATTACCCAAACAAGTACCAACATCTTACACTTTAATAGTTCTATCATCTTCACTAGCCTATAATAGCACTACTAAGCAAAGCCAAAGTTTCTAACCACTTTCATGCTCAATTATCAGCATGGCAAATCCCCACCAAGGTCACCAAGTAACCTCACTTTCGCTCACTCGGTATGTAATTTAAATCATTAATACTTTGATTTTGGCTAAGGGGAATCTATTATCATGAAAACATAACATATTTAGGAAGCAAAATGTTTAATTTGTTGTGACTGAGTGATCAAGTTTTTGAACTGTTAATCGTTAAATCGCACTTGTCGTTGAAGTTATCGTGCAATACTGTTTGTAATTTCTAGCGTCTTGCTAGCTTTTTTGTTATATATATAATTGGTTGCCTTAAAAAAAATACACTTGCCCGTTGAACTTGAATGTGAACATGAATCGTTGTTACACATAGGATATATTAAGCCAGATACTTAAAGAGGGTCCTTATAGATCCTTAAGTAATCAAGTTTTGCAACACTTAAAACATGTGATCATCACAACTACAATGTTCAAACCTAGAAGCATATCCAGACGCCGTCCTTTAAAGCTCGTTTGATAACAAGCACCGGTTAGAAGCACCAAAGTGGAATAAAATCCTAAACTTTCATTTGAGCACGGCACTGTCCAGCA
>BQNB010066917.1:0-11907 GCA_026074375.1 Tanacetum coccineum | reverse complement strand
CAAAAGTGAGCTTATGAAACATAAGCCCAAAAGTCATAAGCCGGCTATATAAGCCGAAACAAACACCCCAAACTAGATTATAAATTATAAAAACGGTCCTTACGTATATTCCGATCTTTTAGTTGGAATAGAGCTTCTTCCAACACCTCTATTATCAAAAGCACACACCTCCACACCTTCTTCACCCGAGCTGACGTCATCATCACCTGACCTCTTTAACACGCTGACGTCATCATCACCATTAACATCATTTGGTTTCACATTCCCAACAAGACCCCTGATTTGTGGGCCCCACGAATCATGTGTTGCAGCCAAACCTTAAATAAAACACAATAACCCATTTCCATAATTCAAATTTTTTTTATATATATAAAAAGAAAAGAAAAAGTGTTATGTTTGGATGTATTTAATTTACCTATGATCATTAAGATTTTGGTGGGCCCACTTCCATAAGTGTTGTAGAAAATCTTTATACCACCATTCTTTTTGATGACGTCACTGGTGGATGGTTGGTTGTTTCCGATGTAGCAATACGGCATGGTTTTTGGTGGTGGGGATTATCAGAAATGACATTTTGGCCTAGGTCCTAGGATATTTACTTTGTTTTGGGCTGCATGTTGGCCTAGTTGTGAAACGACGTCGTATGGGGACAAAATTGAGTATATATATAATATGTGTGTATAAAAATGTTTTTTTTTCTTAAAATATTTTAAGGAAAAAAAAAATAGTTTAAAAGACAAAATGAGTTTGGTCGGCTAAGTTATATGTTTGGTTGGTCATATGTATGAAAGCGGTGAGTTTTGTTGGTTCATCATTTTTGACACTTTTTTTTTTGTTTCTTAGTCAAATCTGTACAAATTAACGGTTTGCTCCAGGGTTATGATCAGTTTATTGAGATCTAAACAAATTCGTAAACAAAGAACTTTTACCCAAATTACATTTTTGCATTGTGTTGACTCAAATGTTGTGTCGGCTACAAAACAGGTTGCATTTTATATCTTTCAGTTTTTGCTATGTCAAAATTACGACAACCGAATCATCATAGCCAACAAGGTGCTATACAAAATAGATATAATAAATTTTCATTCTCATCCCTAATAAAGGAAGGTTAGATAAATTCATGTCTTAGTTGCAATCAAAGAGGTAGTTGAGCCGAGTAAATCTCGCACTTAACCATCTTTTTCTTTTGTGCAGCAACACAACGTACTTAAAAAAATATTATAGTCAAATTAAAAACATTTAGCTTTAACGAAAAAAGGACTGACATGATGAGCTCCTGTACATTAGTGTTTTTCAAGGTGAATCTAAGATTTCAAGTGCACATACTAATACTAAGATGGGGAAGAAGCGGGAAAACGATATAAGGTTCTTCTATGACGCGTGCTAAAAAATGAAAAACTTTATATCGATTTCTCTCATGTTGCTCACCTAAATATTTGTATGTACGCTTGACATATTTTGATTTCACTTTCACAGCGTTATTCACCTTACCTGCACGCTGAAATATATGAGACTCTCATTAACCGTACTAATAATGAACACCAAGTATATTAAGCGTGTAATTAGCTTAAAGACTGTGATTGGTCCAAAACAACACCGTCTGGCTCAGATTAATGCACATTTATCCCGCGATCATAGAGGTTGTTGAGCCGACTCAATGACACACTCAAACGTCCTATTTTTCGTAGCAAAACAATGTCACGGAAACATCATCACAATCAAATAACATACAGCAAAACAATTTATGCGAGGCGGTTTTTTCCACGGCAAAAAGTACAACTGAACGGGTCACCAAATCATCATATCGATGCAAATACTACCCAAATTAAATATACAAACCACCACCAGCCATGAATCAAGTAGAATTTTATTTTTTGTATAAAACAAAATGACATCACTTATACGCAACTAACAACATTCCTTAGTTTAAGCATAATCTCAAGCATCATAACCCATATTAGGCACACACACACAAAAACCCGAAAAACTACAACATGCAACAAACGCATCCTATTTAGATCCATAAAAGCCTAAAAATTTCAGCTTTTAGCTTAAGAATCAACAGAAAACACAAACCATAACACCTCTAACTACACTTTTGGCTAACTATTATGACACGTTAAGCATATTCATATGCCTTACTCATCATCCCGACCAAAACGCATAAAACAATTCGAACTCTAAACGGACAACTTAAAAAACTCCAATTTTCAATACGAACAGAGACGAATCAAGTAAATAAACAAAAAGCCAACACTTACATGCAACAAAGAATTTTCGTATTAATGTTCTTGCTCCAAATCTTACAGTTTGTGTGTGGTTGTATTTGTGTTTATATATGTGACTTTTTAGCCATCAAAACGACGTCGTTTAATATTAAACGGCACAACTGATTCCTAAACGACTTCGTTTGAACCTTAAACGACGTCGTTTTGTCCAACTTTAGTCTTAGACGATCCAACCCAAGCCTTAAACAACGTCATTTTGAAAAACTCAAAACGCATTGTTTTACCTTTAAACGAAATCGTTTGCTTCGTTATTATATAAAATGGTAATAAAACGTTTTTAAAATAGTAAAACAAAGTTGTTATATGACCGATTTAGAGTAGAAATTATTTTATATCACCAAAATAGGTGTCTCTAAAAGAGTAGCTACTTAACTTAATTATCTTTATATACTAAATGGTTCTTAGATATTAATTATTTAAAAAGTTTTGCTCTTTCAAGTTGAGGTTGACTTTTAATTTGGAGAAACGACTACTAACAGAAAAGTGTCAAATCTCAATGTTTACATTCAATGTCATAAAATAAAAGTTTAAATTTTTTTACATAAGTCTACTATCGTAGAAAAAGTCTTTGTAATTATGTACGCATGACTTTAATTAATAAAAGAATTATGATGTAGCTTTGAATAAATCCTTGGTTAGGTAGTTATACTTCTGTCATCGCTTACATTTGCCTTAACGTGTAGCCCTCTCAATTCCAGTTCACTAGCAAACTAGCACATTTATTCGAACATCAACAATACTCATTCCCATCCGAGCTAGCCATGGGAGATGAAATTCAGACGAATCATACCGTACCTTCAAGTAGTAAACCCGAAAGTTGAGAGACGGTCAAATTATAAGCAAAGCATATTATTGATGAATAAACCATAACTCTCAATTCTAATTATGTACCACACACTCATTTTTTCTGGTATCATGTGTCTTACATTTTTTTCCGTGGTTTTTTAAGCCGGACCAGTTCTTTTTCCCGATTGAACCCGCTTTTTTCAGGTTGAACAAGCCGGTTCCGTCCGGTTTTTAAAACACTGGCTCTTGAATTCATGTATGATTCTTACCGACTTGTTCACCGTGTGCAATCAAATAATAAATTCGCTGTTTTCATACACAATTCCTTTTCTTTTCAGCAAAGAAATAAATAAATATTAACCTGCAATTAGACTTGATATGTGCAAGACTACCACTGTAATTTACGCTAATTTGAAGTACGATGTACAGAAACCAACACTTTCGTTAATACTGAACTTGTTCCTTAAATTTATTTCGAAGTAAAGACAATCTCCTTTGAAAAGGGAACTTCTGATCCTTAATGCCAAGTTTGTCCATGTAAAATAAAATCTTTTTGAGAGTCCCGATTACTTGTTCACTTTCATGACCAAATGCTGTTTCTTGTATGTTCAGATTCCTCTTGAGCAACTCCAATATTTCACCGTCATCTCTTCCTATCCTATTCTGGATGCATATTAAACAGTCCAGTGCTTCCCCTGAATTAAAAAGAAAAGGAAAAAAAGAATGGTGGTCACTAACTAATGTAACCAATATGAGCATGTGCATGTAGGAACAAGTAACATAGGTAGAATCGTGTTTCCAAGGATAGAAGTTAGCATGTGGGTAGGAAAAGGTAGCATCTTTAGAATCGTGTTTCTAAGTGGCAAAATGAGTGGCTGAGCAGAATTGGGTCATTTTTACTACTCAAAACGTATCTGACTTGCCATTAATTAAACGTTTTGTCCTTCTTCTTCAACTGTTTAATAGATTATTTTATTAAATATGATTCGAGAGCTACACTACCGCAATAATAATATGATCGTATAACAAAAGTGATTTAGAAGGTTCAAGGTTTCATGCTTACAAAATAGTGTTTGGTCTCTTTGACCTTTCGACCCATTTCATTCGTTTCTGTTTTAGCTAACTTTTATAGTTTATCCAATTTTCTACCTCTACTTATTCTATCTACTTTAGCTTAACTAGTTTTTAAATCTAATTTACAAAGCTAGTCAAATTTGTTGGACCTCATCTGTTACCAAATTTATGTTGCTATTTACAGGAAAAATAACAGAAGACTGGACAGGCTTACCAACTGGTAAAGATGCATCTCCAAACGCCTTTTCACGTATCCGCAAGACCTCAAGCGCCATTTGCTCAGCTTCTTCATCCTGCTTCAGGTTGTAAAGAGTTACAGCAAGCTGTAACATTACAAAGGTGATTGAAGGATCATCATGACCCAAGGTCCTTTCCAATATTTGTAAACTACATCTCAGGAGGCGCTCAGCTTCTACATAATTCTTGGAACGTGAGTATGAGGTTGCTAGATTTGTTAGGTGGGTGACGAAACTAGGATCGTCCTCTCCTTTGCATTTCTTAGTGATGGACAAACATTCTTCCAGAAGTTGCCGGCCTTCATTTTCTCTGAAAATTACAAGGTGTATATTGATAATTAGAGGTGACAAAGATGGGTGGGTCAGGCGGGCTAGGTATCGAGTTAAATTGGGTCGGATTGGATTTACCACCAATGCCTTTTTGTCCTCTTTTTGTAGCTGATGAATTTATAGCGTCGAATATGATCACAAAAACTACGTATATAGTAAGGGTTTTACTAACAATAGCCCATAGGATTCTTGTAAACAAGTGGTAACTCTTTTTTACTGCCTATCTTTTAATTTTAGTTAAAAGGAAAATTTACTCAAACATTACAACTGAATCAATCATCGAACCTAACATTTTTCTCTCCTATCCCTATGTTTCCTCCCCGATATATAATCATTAAAAATAATGACCTTTTTATAAATAAATCAAAAGGGGAGGGGGGGGGGGGGGGGGGGGGGGGTTCATAACGATAGATATACGTACTTTGACTCATTTAACGTGTTTCATTATTAGTTACTAATTTAAAAATGACCCATTTGATCCAATATCAAAAACTTACAACCTGGATTGGCCCGTTTAAACGGGTCGAATGCTTCCTCTGCTAACATTCAAAAGGCAGGGAAGTTTCACAAAGGCTTCGTGATCAAGTACTTTACATGTGGGTGTCAAAATTTTCAAAAAATAGATCATACCTTCCTACAACATGAAGCAACTCTGCCAAGTCTATCCTCGTCTTCTCCAATATGCCATCATCTAAGTTCATACTTTCCGAATTCTCCAGCACATATAGAGCACTCCTGTACAATTTGATGGCTGCCTCTGCGTCTCCTGTTATTTAAAGCACAATCAATTTTCTTTAGATACACTCGTTTTCAGAATAAATCACGAAAAAAGAAAGTCAATCTATGCTGTTCTACAGGAGCAAACAAAAAACATCCTAGCTCGACAAGTAACAGCGCTGTCTTGCATGACAGATGACATCCCATCAGAAGTAGAAGTTGCATTTCCGGACCATTTAATAATGAATAGGTTGATTACGGTTTTACTTAAACTCAGGCACGTCGAATAAAAAACTAGCTTAAAAGAGGAAAGTGTCAATCTAAGTCAAACGGGCTGAAAGTTGTCCTTAGTTTTCTATTTTTATGTATACTACTAGCAGTATTGTTCATGTAAACATGATTTAACACATTAATCATTCATATAAAAGCTTTAAAGATAATGTTTGTGGGTCAACCCAACCAAGCCAGGCCTGTTTCAACACGTATTAAAACTTTTGACTCGAACTTGTCACCCTTAAGCAAGAGGGTCGGTAGACACGAAGGGAATCACGAAGTGGGCATTCAAAAACTCACCTTTTGCGCACTTTGCATTAGCTAGAGAGCACATAGCCATTCCAACTCTTTCGTCATCTTTTCCATATAACTGAGTGTATATACCTACAATTCTAAGCTTAAAAAAGAGACAAAAAAAATTAAATAAAATAATCAGTTTAATTTAAAGGAAAGATATTTATAGATAAAAACATAGATAGCATACGCTTGAGTTTTATACAACCTCATAAAAGCATTTTCAGCATCTTCAGCTTTTCCTTCATTTAAAAAAAGGTTTCCCAAAGTTGTCAATGGTACAACGAGTTCCTTGCTTTCTAGTCCCATGTTAGACTCCAATATGGAAATGGCACGATGATAGATATCAATTGCCTTTGTTGCTCTGCCCACAGAACCAAGAGCCTTGCCCATTCCCAATAACGGCATAACAAGAGATGTACTACTACTCCCTATAGAAAGTTAACAACAAAACCTCAATTATTATAATAACCCCGGAAAAAGAAAGGATGGTTGAAGACACATAATGATGCTAAAGTTGCTCGTAAGCATAAAGGCACCTATGAAACGAACAACAAATCTGCAGTTCTATATGCCACTATAAAGAATCTTAATAACTTGTAAACAAAAGCTCATCAATCACAATGAATGGCCAACTAACATCAAAGTAAGCAGACTAACAACCAGTGCGTGAAAAACATCAAAAAGAAATTTCAGACTTACCATGATTTCTCTCAAGAATTTCAAGGACCCTTTTGTATAAAATCATGGACTTCTCATATCTGCCTAAAGCTGAGTGCATACTCCCCATGTGCGTCAGTATTGAATCAAGAAGAGGCTCATCATCACTTAAATCATGTACAATCTCATTCAACTGAAGCACAACAGAGTAATACAGTTTTAGTAGAGAGGATTTATAGGTATACACAGGAAAAGGAACTCTTAGTATTACTGTATATTACGCTATTGAAATGGTGGACGCCTCATTAATATACGTAGGTTATAAATCCCAAAGTCAACAAGCAACATATGTTTACAAAGTAACACGACATCGCATGAGAATATTATGTCATAAAAAGTAAAACAAGACGTAGAAGAAGGGGCCAATGTAAAACTGCCAAAAGTACTGATTTTTATTATACTATCTAAAGCATTTTTCTCATCTCTAGAACCCTGATATAAAAGCTTAGGTGCTGTCAAGCAGAGCCAATACCTTATATATATGAGTTGTGGACTAACATTAAATCATAGCGTTGAAGGTAAATATCCAAGTTACATCGATTTTCCAGAGAATGCTATAGATAGGCATTACAGTAATCACTTAGACAACTACATGCACAAAATCATTTCATTTTATTGTTTTGGTGTGCAAAGCAGTAGTAGTGCAATACCTTGTTCAAGACCGCTTCAACCATCTTGAAGTCTCCAATAGCCATGTAACCCAAGGCTATGACATCCAAAGTAGCAGCTTCCTCTACAGTTTTACCTCCCGAAACCATCTGTTCTCTTACAGCTTCGTAATTTGCTTCAAGTAGATCAATAGCATCACTTTTATTCCCGATTTGTATCATGCTTTTAATCTCAGAAAACAGTTCTTCTAAGTTCTTTTCAAAATCATCACCTAATGATTTTCTTCAGCCATTAAGAAACGTGTTATATAATTCAATGTTACATAATTCATTCACACCTACTTACTGTTCACATAAACATAGATAAGTTCACACCTTTGAGATTTATCCGGACCACCGACAACAGAAGAAAGTAGATTTCCACTGGTTTTCCCATCTACATGCAATGATTCGGTTGTAGCATAACATTTAAAGGCCAAGCACCGAGCAGTTATTCCACTGGGAACCACATACAACCTCGCGCTACATTTTTTTGGGGGATGAAGTGAGAAATGAATGATGCCTTTCGGTAACAAGTCTGAGTGAATTCTCGGACAAAATCCAGTCATCCTGAACATACCACAGTCAGTCAGAATATTAATACAACCAGACTGAAAATTCTGAAGAGCGTTGAAGAACCTAATATATGCAAGTGCTCGGATGAAACAAATATAAATGTCAAATCTTAATGTTTTGCAATAATTTTGATATAACCGGAAACAAGTAAGTTGTTTGAAATGCGAATAATTATAAAATCTTAATGTTTTGAAAACAACATATGACTAGTATAATAACATAGTCATCTTCTAATTCATCTAGAACTCGATTATCGCAATTATCTCTATTTCCAATTCTAATTCCAAAAATTGAATAAACCGGTGGGGCCTAGTGATAAAGATTCTAAATAAGAGGAAGTGCTAGATTAAACAAGTTATCCATGAAGATAATGAATAACAGAGCAAGCAAATTTAGAGAGCAATTAAACAAAATTAATACATAATAATAAAGTAATTAGATGAAATTTACTGGTGAATATGTTTGTATAAGCTGCACACTAACTGCTGAGAAATAGCTCCTCCGGTGTGAATATGAAATGAAATGAAGCGGTTAGGCTACCCCAGGCGGACCTTTTTTTTTTTTTACTTTAAATTTAAATTTCATTAATAATAAAAAACAGTACAAATAATGTTAATGTTAACCACTATCAACTCAAGGAAATTGATCATTACGTAAACCTTCAATCACATTTCGCATTGTAATGTTAAGGTAATGCTGTGATGGTTTAGGAGTAAAAACAGAGACATTAGCTAGTATCATAGCAGCTTCTACAGTAATATCTTTTTCATAACTACCCACATCAAGGACTTTGTAATGTATTGTTCTAGGTATTGTATCTGATAGATCTTTCAGAGTCACATTTAGATCGCCAAACATATTCGGAGAACGAGACTTCACTATTGCAACAACTTGTTCAAGTTTTCCCTTTTTCAGAAAGTTGTCGATGTCTCTCAAACATCCAGTTACAGTGCCACCAAATGCATCCACATAGTTAGTGGCGCTAACACACGCCACACTGTTAAAATCATCATCCTCAACAACTTTCTGCATATATTCTTGTGTCGACATTAATGCCCCGTCCCAACCAAGAAGAATATCCCTTTCTTTAAGCAGCTTGGCTTGCTGAACAATACTCGCAGGACCGGGTATTATCCTAACTGGATTTGGGGTTGAGGGAGATGGTTCAACACGTGTGCTACTAGAGAGCTGAACAATACCCGCAGGACCGGGTATTATTTTTAATTTAATATTAATTTACATAGAAATCGTATTTTATTTAATTATATTTATTTTTAATATTTTAAGTTATTGTATATATTTATTTTACGTAACTGATTTGGGTGTAAGGAGATGGTTCAACATGTGTGCTACTAGAGGAACGCACAACGGGTGTTAAATGGAGATCGGAATCATCTATATCGTCTAGACTGAATTCTCATGGTTCATTTTCGTTATTGAAATTGGAATCCATTTGAGAGAGATGGTTAAGAAGTTGTGTGATATAATGAGGAGATTGTGAGGGTATTTATAACGAAAAATTAGCCGTTGTGATTCAAAATTTGAAAATATAATAACGGAATTTAAAATAACAATACTTTATTTAAAACATTAAATTAAAACAACATTTAAAACATTACATTAAAATAGTTCCTGGTTTATTAATCTGATGACTCGTAATCTGAATCAATTTTCACCATCCCAAATTCCAAAAAGAATTCATCATCATCAGCTTGTTTTTATCTAATCCTCTCCTCCCGTGCTTTTGCATCCATTACTTGTTCTTCTAGTGTTTCTCTTAAGGCTTCTTCATCTAGATGTAGTTGATGTAGCTCTTTCTCAGTAAGATATAAATCAGCCTGTGATGACGAACAACCTACACTTTCTTGTGAGCGATAGTAGTATTTTTCTAGTAGCCAAGCTAACTTAGCATCCATTTGTTTTTCTAGTTTTGCCGCCTTTCCATACATAGAAAGATTCAGCTCGTAATCTTTATCAGAACCTTCTTTTAAGAAACTGTCGATCAAAGCACGGCTCTCTTGTGAAATGTCAGTACATTTCTCGTAAGCATTTCTAAGATCGTCTTTAACTGTGCATGAATTTTCAAATTGCAAGGCTAAATCCAGAATCGCGTTCTGACGACCTTTATCTTCGTCAATTAGTTTTTGAACCAAAGCTTCGACTTCAGAGTCGGTATGTGGTAGCGAACAAGCCATTTAAAAAAGTGGATGAAATTGTATATAAGTGTGTATAAAATAGTAAAATAAGTGGGTATTTATAGTGTAAAGGGTTTGAAATTTTAAAGATAAAAAGTTAGAAAATATAACAATTTTTATTCCTATTTATTTCGGTCGAGATTTGTCGTGAGGACGACGAACTGGTGTAACGGTCTCCGGCGACCTAAGCGACGACCGAGTCACCACTACGGGGGCGATCGACGCCGACCGACGGCGACCGAGTCGGTCGTCCGGCCCGTAGTGGGTGGCCTTAGAGTGTTAGGCAACAGGGTTTCTCTTTCTTTACTTTTTTTCCTCTTTTGTTCTCAAATTATTTTTTCGAAAAAAAAACACGCAGTTTAAAAAAAACATAATTTTTTTTAGAATAACAATTAAAATTTTAATATTAATTTACTCTATAATTATAAAAACTAACATTTATCATTTTGTTTACACACACAACAGCTACAAGCTACAATAACCCAAGTTTATTATCTTTAAAATCGAGTGAACAGTAGATCTAGCATTATAATATTATTCAATCTCACACATACACACAAACCTACACACATCACCTCTCTCACAGATGCTACACAACATCTATAGTAAATTCTTTTTTTAATCATTATGAAGAGTGACATAATCCTAAAATATTGAGATGAATCCTAATGAACAGTAACAAATAATTATTACTACCTCCGTCCCACATTAAGTGTTCAGTTTGACTTTTTCAAGTTTTTTTTTCATCTTTGACCTTAATTATTTCTTTTTATGTTATATGATACTTGATGCAAAATATATGAATTGATAGAGTTTTGAATGTATTTTTCATTGGTATAATTTTCATTAAATATTATATAACACAAACACAAATATTTACAGTCAAAGTTGATGAAAAAAGACCTCAAAGATTCCATCGTGGACACTGGAAGGAGGGAGTATAATATTTGAGATGATTACTCATTTTGCCAGAACACGTGTCTTTCATCAGGGTAAAAGATCACCCACCAAACAAAAAAACACTTACTTTTAACAAGTTCACATCCACCGCCTCAACACACACACATGCCATAATCACCATCACCACTAGGTTCAAAGTTTCAGCGGTTTGTGTGTAGAAGCCAATTAAGCTTTTGAAATGGGTCTTGAAGGGTCTCATCCCGAAACCAGAGATGAAAGATGCAAGGTTAAGTTAATATTTTTATTATTAAGATTAATTTTTATGTTAAATTGTTGGTTGGTTGTTGTTGATTTGAGTGGTGGATTAGCTGATAAAAGTGTTTAAGGAGGTTTTTATGTGTTATAATGATGTTTTATATTTATGCATACCAAGTGTTTGCTTTTATGCCTTAGTGAAAAAATATGCTTGCTATTTGGTTTTTTTTGTACTAAGTTGTCTTTAGGATTTTTTTGGTTTTATAGTTTGTTGAATGCCTTATATACCTTGAATTTTGTTGCTAATCAGGTTAGTGATAAGGCAGGTTGTTTGGAGGTTTGAAGCTGTGGCGAGAATTGAGCAGGGTACCATTGGGAGTGCACCATGAGATGGTATTTTGGTTAAACCTCTTATATATATTTATCCTAATTTATGTGTGTTAATAGAATGTGTTTTACAAAAAAAAAATTCGAAAATGAGAATGTTATAATTAATTTGCATACTATTGTAG
Organism: Tanacetum coccineum; assembly: GCA_026074375.1. Taxonomy (NCBI): domain Eukaryota; kingdom Viridiplantae; phylum Streptophyta; class Magnoliopsida; order Asterales; family Asteraceae; genus Tanacetum; species Tanacetum coccineum. The sequence continues at coordinate 104 of BQNB010066917.1, read as the reverse complement.
ATAGTAAACGCATTGTTTAGTCTTCCGACACAAATATAGTCCTAAAACCACATTCCAGTGTGAAATTCCGTAGTCAAAGATACATCCACAAGAACAAAGTCTGA
>BQNB010066916.1:0-30078 GCA_026074375.1 Tanacetum coccineum | reverse complement strand
AACGGCTATTTTAGAGATCATGCTTAATGACTTGTACATTGAGCTTTTAGAGATTTGTACTTTGATTTAAAGAGATTATATATTTCAATTGAGATGTTATATTACTTGTACACATACTTTAGTAGCTTGTGCATTCACTTTAGGGGTTAACCCTTCCATGAGATTAGGGTTTAGGGCATCCGATAATGGTTTAAAGCCCGTTTTGATATAACGTTACGAATAGTACATTTTAGGAATAATGTACCTTGTAAAAGGGATATGATGATATTTACTTGATATGTTATGATGTTTGATTGACATATATGAAGATAGGGTTGCCATATGTAGGTTTTCCGAGTCCGATAACTTGAGTTATGCAGGTTATATTGCATATTGAGTTATTGGCAAAGTAATATAATAAAGCGAAAAATTTCCCTGAAAAAGGTGAGTTCATATATAATTGATAGATTGTACAACATCTAACTTAATAGATGGATATTTACATTTATGAAAATTGTGGGTTGTTATAGTGGGTGATGATAATCTTGGATATCGTTCTTGAATCTTGTTGAATTCACTTTCCGTATAAAATATTTTGACCCTTTATGTGCTTGGGTAGCACAAAATCTTTAAGGGGATAATTCAAGAAGAACACTTTAATTCTAGACACAAGAGATTAAAGCAAGAACAGAGAGGAATTGTATGAATTTCGTATGTTATGTGAGACCATATGTTTCTGTTAATAAACAAAAACTAATGACAGTTAATGTGTGTTAAAGGTAGTTAAAATCGGTTAAAACCGAACAGTCACAACCTTTCACCAACAGACATGGGTCTTCTTAAACCGATTCATAAAAATCGTTTAGGTTTAGGGGCGCAACCAGCGGGACCCCAGCAAGGGGCTCTGCCCCTTGACCTCGCAAGAGGCGCTGCCCCTTGACCCTTTAAGGGGGCGCGGCCCCCTTGACCCCCGCATTTTCTATCGTGGTCGAGTTCATATTAGCTCAACGAGTGTGCACTCCACATTTTCCTAACTCGTATTCAAGCCGAATATGAAATCTCATTGGTCTCTAGTAAATCGCCATTACCTAAAATAGTTGATGACACTAAAATCACCAACACTTTCATATCGGATTCTTTTGTTATCATAATCTTTGTTGTCTCTTCCATGACGAGGTGATGTTTCTCGATAATCCATATCATCACTATATCTCCTTGAGACCACCCTACCTTCACGCCTATCATATTCTAGTAAATCACGCCTAAAACGCCGATGATCACCACTTCTGGACCTTTTAGATAAAGGAGTATCACCTGCAACATTCGAGTACTAACCTAGTAGGTATGGGTGCAAATCTGACATAACATTCATACACAAAATACAACTTTGATTGCTATCATGTTCACAAGATTAAAAAGATTATGTCAAACAACCAAGTTACCTCTCAATGTGAGGTAAAAGCATATCTAGCAGATCGTTCTTCTTTAGTGATACTTTCTGCAACAATTAGATCAAACTGTACAGGTAACATTACATTAAGACCATGACCTAGAGTAACTCTTACCTGAAGCAAACGTTTTGCTTCCACTTGAATCACTGCACCATCTGCTTTCGTTTTGTCCACCACTATACACCACTTCTAACGTCATCTTCATCAGTGAGTGAGGATTTTTCCACATTTTCGTCTATAGATGCCATCATATATAGAGGAAACTTTTGGTCTAAGAACTTTAAATGATCCCTCAACTCGTTTTGCACTCTAAATGATCAGTGAGGTAGAAGCATATCTTGCAGATACGGTTATTCCAGCCAAGACCCGGCCATATCTGGCCAAGACCCGGCCATAACCGATCAAAACCGGCCAGACACGGTCAGACCCGAACAAGACCCGGTCATAACCGCCAGACCCGACCATATCCGGATAGACCCGGTTATATCCGGCAAGACATGTTAACAAGGATTAAAAACTCTTTTACTCCATAATTCACATGGAAAAAAAATGATTGAAAAATCTTTTCGACGCACCGTTAACAATTAGGAAACTTACTCTGGATAAAAGGTTAATGAATTGAAGAAAAATGTAAAACTCGATTAACAATGTTTTTAGTTTCGATTAAGGTGCAAGAAAATAACAAATCAAAACTCTGGCTAACCAACCATCCAAGAACACCCCTAGCCAAAGTCACCTTACTTTGTAAAGCACCGCTCATCATACATAGCCACATCTCAATCCACCTAGAACCACGTAAACCATCTCTAACCGAAGCCAAAGTCTTAATACTTAGAGCCCTAGGTGCCCATTAGCGTTTTATAGCAATTAAAAGTGATGTCATCTCAGCAGTTATCATTTGAAAATCAAAACTTCTAAGTTTATCTAAAAATACATTCTCTCTACATCACTCAAGTTATAAGACAGTCCATGGCCATACTTAACCTAATAAAACGCAAATACAAAAAGAAAAGAAAAAAATATCATATAACACAGCTAATGGATTTTGCACGATGAGCTACGACACGAGATTGGGTGTAAAGTGGAGCCATAGGGCTATAACCTGCCTTGTAACTTGTGCATACCAAGTGCTCTTTTGAGAACTAACAGAGAGGAAAGTTGCAAAATAAAAGTAAAAGGACTAAAGTTGACAATATTAACTAGCCAATAGCAATAAAGTTATAATTCATTTCATGGATATACTAATACTTAGAGAGCTAGGTAGAGGAGGAGCGAATAACCTATATGCAGGGTTCTAAATAGCGCTACTATAGCGCGCTATAGCGGCGCCATAGCGCGAGGCATAGCCTCCACATTACGAAACAGGCCAAGGCTTCGTCTTTAGGCGTGGCGTGTAATAAAGCGTGATAAGACGTGATATAGCGCGCTATAGCGCAAGGCGTGGCGCCTTTTTTTAAAGCTTTTAAGAGATTTATTTATTTTTTGAATTTTTTTAAGATATTTATTGGACTTGAGCTTATTTACAAGTATATATAATTTGGGTTGCATGAGATTCGGGCTTAGTAACTCTATAACTCAATTTTAAGCCTAGTAACTAACTACTATTGACCACTCAATAAATATATTTTGTCGCTTTGAGTCACGCCTTAAAAACTCTATGACGCAACGCCTCACGCTAAAGCTTGAGGCTTGGCTATGCTGCTACGTCACGCTTCACGCTATTTATAACCTTGCCTATACGTGAGCTTACGAACTTATTAGTTTTTCCTTTATATTTCATAAACCCTAATTTTGTGGTTTATTTTAAGATTTTAGGCTTATATAAGTTTATCATATGATAATAAACTTATATAAGCTTAAAAATCTCAAAATAAGCCCGAAAAAAAGATGAATAAGCTTAAACAAACACCCCTAATACTAAGATTGAACCGGACCGAGGACAAAAAATGAGAAAAATGGTGAAGTGATGACAGGATTGAAATATGTTTGTCTTGGTCCAATTCGTACCGATTTCTCGGTTTGGTTCGATTCTCGGTCTATTACGATCAACCATGGTCTATACTAGATCTAAAGCGAAAACACATTCGCTTAGAACTTAAAAATTCAAAAAATGAGTAATGGTGTTTGAATAAAATACTCCTACATATAAAAGACAATGCAATATTTTACAGAGTAAGTATTCAAATAGTTAATTACAATTTAAAGCACTAATTTTTTTCAAGAGAAGAGATGGATCTGAAGTCTTTAAGACAAAATAATAAATAAAATTATTTTTGTCTCTTATGTCTAAAAATAAACAAACACACTTTTTTCATTTCCTCTTCCCGCTTGCACACATAAGAAAAAAAAACAAATGCAATTCTTTCATTTCCTATTCTCGCTTGCAGAAATAAAATAATGAAATAATAAATAAAATTATTCGGTCGACACTTCATAACCTAACATACAGCCTTCATTCATAACCTAACAAAGAATCGGGCGCGCTTTATGAGTATCGTTGTAAAAATTAAGGAAAATAAGTTATAAACATAGCAACATATCTACTAAATGCATTAAGAACGAAAAGAAATAAATGTTCATCGAATATGAGAAAATAAAAGTTAAAAAGTTGTCCGCAAACACAAAGTATATGCTATAAATTCAAATGTAATATAAATCTTCTTTGTAAACAATGTTGGTTCTTAAAATTAAGACTCTTTCGCGCGGTTCGGGGGGCACTTAAGTTACCTGCCGGCGCGATGATTAGATTTACTATTAGAAATGTTATAATTAAATTCCTTCATCTTGTCCCGAGGCACATCTAAGTGTAACATACGGTCAAGCTATAAGCCTATAACCGCACTATAAGTCTCTATATATCGCAAGCTTGGTATTCAAAGATGACGCACAATGAACTTGCAGCTTACTTCAAATTGTTTTACATAAACATACAAATCAAAGCTATTACATCACTTCTTTGAAGCAGGCAATTTGGAAATGTTTTATATTGCGTTTTAATGTTACATGTAACAACTTTTCAATGTTTCGGGGTACTTAGATTCTTACGATCTACTAACTATTGATGATTTTACATTATATCACTAAGTAATCATTTTCAATAACGCTTGAAACAGCCGAACCACATCCAAATCCAAACACTACCTCCTGTATACCATTTCACGCCAGATTTTGACCATTACATATAGCAAAACCACTTTAAAAACGCAAAACCCCCCTTAATCCATCAATATAACATACATTCAAGCTAAAATTTACTTAAAATCAGTAACTACATCATGCAATTAAACTAAAATGTCATATCAAAGAAACCTTAATCACATATAAAAGATAACATTTTGACATAGCATACCATCAAATCACTAAATAAAGAACCAAGCTTCTTGGGTGCAAATTTTTACAAATACCAGCACAAAGTCATTTTCACAACCAAGCTTCTTGGGTGCAAATTTATCATCATGAACAGTGTCACCAGTACTAACCACTGAAGGGTTTTGCCACCTCTACTTTGGAAGAGTGAGTAAATTGGTAATGTATGTATACCAGCAATGTCGGCGCCCCCATAGTACAAATTAGTAGCTTCAACAACGGGATATACACCCTCTCCAATCACATTTTTGCAAAGATCCAGATGGTACCTATTACAATAAAATATCAAAAATTAACAGGCCAATGACTATGTAGTTACGTTCAGATTAAAGGACTAATTCATGAAAAAACAATACATGAGAAAGAATATATGAATGGGATCTCAGTTTTTTTGGGTAATGGGATCTAAGTTCATGCCTTGTGTTAACTTTTGAAGAGCCAATGCTATGGTTTGCAGGTGCAAGGGCCTGTCCCATATTGCATCTCACGTCCAAAACATGTACGGCTCAAAAGCATATAAATATTGTAACTTAAGCTACAACAGTTCTTGGTCAACCATTTTCTAGGCTGCAAAAAACAAATAAAGATAGCAAGGGCAGGAGGTTCAAACAGTTCAAGCTACAACAGTCCAAAGAAAAAGCTTCTGAAGACATCAATATATAAAAGTTTTTCATAAATACCTTTAAAACCGTGTCTCATGAGGTTCAATAAGTTCTTCACATAAGATGCTTTTCCTTTGTTTTTTGGTTCAAAGCTTTAAATTTTATTCCTAATTAAGACCATATGTATTGTGGCTTCTAACTGTAACTTGTCTATAGGGATGACAATTGATCCGCTCAGACTATACCTTAAAATACATATAATATAATAAAATATCAAATATATAGTGAGGATAGTCTAAAAGCAGAGTCAATGATACCGAGAAGTAGTATAGAGTTTTCCCGGGTCGTAAATCCCCAACGAGGCTGGAATGGTAAATCGATACGAATGAATTGATGATTTGAATTGAGAAACAAATGATTTTGATTTTTAACTAGATAAACTAAAATTAATTAAAGAAAACTAAAATTATTCTACGGGAAACAAGCAGTGGAAAATGGGAACCTTAAATATACTACGGGGAACATAATTAGGCTAAAAATACTTAACTAAGATAATTAAAACTAATAAACTAAATTAAACGTGCAATTATAGACTACCGGGAATTAAATCGCAAGCTAAAACTAAAAATTACAAAAATAAAGTCATAAAATTAATTTTAAAATTTAAATAAATTAAAAATATTCTAACTTAAAAGAAAATGTAAAAAATTTCAAAATCGGAGTTAAAAAGCGAACAAAACGGTAAGAAACGAAAAAGCCGGGCTCGTAAACGGGCCCGGAACTGAAATTTTAGCAAAAATTACCCTACATAAGTTTTTATATTTTTAATATAAACTAACTGATTAAAGAAAATTTTATAAAAAAGAAAAATATTTTTTTGTTAATTTTTGTATTTTTTATGATTTTTTAAATATTAAATACTAATTAAAACAAAGAAAATAAAAAATAAAAGTCTAAAAATTCTAAAAAAAATCAGATTAAATAAAGAAAAAGTTAACAAAACTAAAAATGTAAAAATGCCCAAAAGTTACTGTAGCAATTAAAAGTAATTAAACTAATTAAATCTAAACCTAATTTAAATTAATTAAATTAAATAAACTAACTAATGTTAACCTAAGGGACTAACAGTGAAAGGACACAAGGACAAACGGGGTAACAGGGTAACTAACCACAGGGACTAACTATGTGAACTAGAAACTTCAAAATTACACAAATGGTCCCTGAGAATGACCCCGATTGCAAGACAAGTCCAAAGTGCTTATTTTTGAAAACTTATAAAAGCAAACTTATTAAGGGGGCTTAGGAGAACATTTTTCATAAAAGGGGTATAAGCTGTAGGGGACTAAATAAGCTAAAAATGTGAGCTTTTGGGCTGACAGAAACTTATAAGCTTGAAAAGCTTATTGGCTTATTCTTTAAGCTATAAAGCTCAAAATAAGCTGAAAAGTGATGCACCTATTTAGACTAAACTAAAACTACTTATTTTATCTAAATGTGAGTGGAATAAGCCCTAGAATAAGCTGAAACAACAATAAGCTAAATTAACAAATTTTAAGAAAAAACAGAAAAACACCTATTTTGAAGCAGAATTAAGCTAACATGCAAAGAAAAGTAAGCTATAAAACTTTGGGAGCTTAAAGGATACCTAATAAGCTAATAGTAAAAGCTATAAAAACCTAGGGCACCTAAGCTTAAATAAGAGAAAAAGAGGGTTGAAGTTGCTGTTTTGCACCAGGGTAAGGCAAGACAGTGGCTGAAAGGCTTTTTGGGCTTATGCAAATAAGCTCAAAAATGAATTTTACCCAAAAGCAATCCCAAACAGATTGAAAAGGGACACCAATAAGCTAGTTTCCAAAACTTGGTTTATAAAGGTGAGCTTAAACAAGCTGATATTAGGACTTAAAGTTGAGGGTTCTAAAAAAAAATGTCAAATCCACACTTTGACTTATACTTGATCAAGTTAAAAGACAGAACAAGGGGTTGGGTTTAGGGGTAGAAACAACAGCAAAGAGCACAAAAATAATGTGCTTAAGCTGCTTATGCAGCTTGAGCACTTAAGCTCAAGGTGGCTTTTTCAGATTTTGACAGAAACCAAGAGGGCACTTAAAAACTTATTTCCAAACTAAAGGTGGTGATTTTAGTGGCTTAATTAAACCTACACACTCAGCCAAAAGTGGCTGAGTGCACTTGACCCATGCCATACCCCAAATGACCCATTTTGCCCTTTAAGCCAAACACCCCCTTAAATAAGTAAAAATGAAGTTTTACTTAGTTTTACTCAAAACTATTAATAAAGATTTAGATCAATGACAGCAGGGTAATAAAGTAACAAGTAAACTCATTTTTTTTAGGATTAACAAGGAATTTAAAAGACAAATAAAATTGAAAATCACAAGAAACTCCACATCAACTTCAAAACTTGAATTAAACTTTTAAAACAGTAATATTACACTTAGAAAGCAAGCTGGAAACTTAAATTACAAGTTAATTAAAAATTAAATAAGAGAAGCTAAAGTAAAAACTAAGGTGTGGTTCGGCATTGTGTTTTCTTGCTTTTATAGAAGTCCTTTGGCTTGCTTCTTCTTCTTGCTGTGTTTCTTGTGTGTGTGAAGCCTCAGCAACAAATCCTAGCCCTTAGATTAGAGTTGTGTTTCTTTTTGATCACAATCCCGCCATTGATGTTGCTCGGGCTTGGTGAGATTGCCAACATGGCAAGTTTAAGAGTTAGTGGGTTGTGGGTTTAGGTTGGGACTGGGTAAACGAGTGTGTGGGTAAAGGAATGGGGTGTCTCTCGTGATGGTGGGGGGTTCAAGGGGTTTGGCGGGAAAGGTTGAGAGGGGTGAGCTGTTATTGGTTCACAGGTTTTTGAAGGTTTCAAGTGCCCAAAAAGAACCCCTCATGTTTCACTTCTTTTCCATTTCTATGCACAAAAAGAAACCCCGAAGATTTTCACATTCCTAGCCAACTCTTTTTATTCTTTTCTTTGTTAGCTAAAAGTAAGTATCGGAAATAGGCACAAATGCCCATGTGGTTTATTGAAACAAAGTATAAAAAGGAATCAGGACTTGGCAGTTGTTCAGCTCCTTGTGTTTTACAAGGAAAAATACTTTGTAAAATTGCAATTTTAGTCCTTCATTTAATTTAAAACACTTTTCTTTTATAAAACAATTTTCAGAATTGACAATTTAAGTCCCTAAGGTTTTGTAAAAATTGTTTTTGGGCCAGGGTTTTGGGCATCTGGATTGAGAATTGGGCCCCAAAATGGTTTGCTTGGCCGTATTGGGCCCAATTAAAGTGTGTCTGGGCCCAATAAGTTTAGGCTTATGTTATTGGGCTTTTAAGGCCCAAAAAGGTTTGGTGTGGTTTTGTGTGAACAATGCTGAGATTGGCTTGTTCAAGGCTAGAATCGGGCCTTCAAAGTCTTCATAGTCTCTGTCAATTGCACACAAATGGGCTGTTGTCATTGATTGAGGGCCCATTTGGTCTTCACAGTCTATCAAAATAATATCACTATAGGGTGCCTTACCCCGCCATCAGATGGGTTGAGATTGCAACAATAGATTCTTCACTTAATTACGGCACCGTATTTTGACTTGATAATTTTTGTTGAGTTGACTTATTGACTTTGACTTTTCTTGTCCTTTTGGCATTTGCTTTGGCTTTGTCCTTCACAGCTTTTTCACAATTCCGAGTCCCCATTTTGTCATTTTTGGCTTTGTTTTTCGTCCTTTTCTGAATATCCTTTCCTACTCATAATACAAATGTAAAACAAACAATATCTTTGTCATTTTTTTTGTTTTTTTTGTCTGTTTTTGGTCTTTTAAGTCCTTTTTAATGAAAAAGGATGTTATTAAAGCACATACCCAATTTATGTATTTACAATCCATTATGTTTCTGATACGGTGTTAAAAATGGACAGGGATCAAAGTTCATTCCCCTTATTTAACGATTCTGTTTCCTTGTATATGTATTAATCGAGATGACCACAAATCATTGAGACTCTTCTACGAGTTTTTGGTACGAGCCATACACACATCCGATTAACATACGGGGGGCCTAATGGCATCCAAAAATTCAACTATTGAAGGAACAATCAAAAATTGGACTACAATGACATGCCACCATGCATCATAATCATTACTTCTGAAATAATCCTCTTAATACCATTATTTAGGATAACTAGAACTAAAATCAAGAAGGATAAGTCCCACACATTCAAAGACCAGACTTGAATCGCAATTCTAAAGGAATTTATTAAATAAAATCACTTACAAGATTCACTTAATGACGCCGATCCATAAAGTGATAGTCTTGTTAGTTAGGGAAGTCCAATATTCATCTCATGAATATCATGTGAGTTTGGCGGACACATCCTTTAATATCCAAGATATCACCAATCACTCAGACTTGTCTTAATTCAACAATATTCCCATATTGTTGATCGACAACGGACTAGTTTAGAATAATAATAAAGTACTATTCACGAATTAAACATGCAAATATAGGACACAATTTAAAATAAATATAACGAAATACCAACGTATCTTTATCATAAAATAAATTGTCTTAACATCCCTTATCCAAATACTAAACACAGATCTACATGAAACTACTAGCTAAACGAAGTCCCATGCTCCTAGCATGTTGAGTAAGGCCTTTCCTTATTGGTAAAGCCATCGAAAAATGCTCTACTAGATTGTCCATATGTGTGGAACTTGTAAGAAGTATCTTCAATGGTAGTGTTTGGCACCCTTTTGAACCTCCACCTTCCGGTTCAATTGGCAATAAGAAGTGCGGCCCAGAGTAGTCGCAAAACATCTTTTAATTGGTATTCGATTTATTTGTTGGTACTATACCAAGCCCTGAAATAAACTTCCTAATCCAAACAGCTTCCATCTCTGCTTCTGAAGCAGCTATGTATTCAGCTTCTGTAGCGGACATTACAGTAGTACATTGCTTGAAGCTTTTCTAGTCTACTGCGCCTTCCATTCAAAATGAAGATGCGTTTCCTATTCTGAGATTTATTTCATCTCTATCTGGTCCTCTAAATCCAACATTGCAAAAGCAATCAACACTAAGTTTCCAGCATCAATATTCCACCATAGAAACCAAGAACAAATCTTTAGATTTCTCAATACTAAGAATGGTTTCACAGAAGTCCCAATGGGTTCCTCGCTAGATTAATTCCCTGTTAAAAACGGCTTGTTAAATTTTGCGTGAACGCAACATCAGGTCTAGTGCATCTTACCGCATACATGATGGAGCCTACAGCCGAAGCATAAGGTACATTTTGCATACGCTTCACCTCTCCGGGTGTTGAAGCACCTTGTGTTTTATTCAAGTCAAGTCTTTCTTGCATAGGGATATAACCACGCTTGGAAGTATCCATCTTAAATCTATCTATAAGATTTTATCCATGTAAGCACTTTGACTAAAGTCCAATTAATCTCTTCGACTATCTCGGTAGATTTCAATAGATCCCAAGAATAAATCAGCTTCCCCTAAATCTTTCATGGCGAAACATTTTCCAAGATATGTCTTTACACTTTGTAAACTTGGAATGTGATTTCCTATGATGATTATTTCATTGACATATAAGATGAGGAATCAACATTTACTCTCCCCTACTAAGCCTTATTGATACACACATGGGTCAATCAAGATTGATGAGTAAATCTAAACTTTTATTTCCTCATTCAAATATTTTAAATACCAAGCTTTCCTTGATAGCTTGCTTAAGACCATAAATGGAACTTTGAAGCTTACATACTTTCCCTGGGATGTTTAAGGAACGCAAAAAAGCTTCAAGAATGTAACCCAAAAAAAAAGAATTCACATGATAACTCATTTAAGAGGCAGTTTAGACATCCAATTTAAAATATCTCCATAGTATATAAAAATACCACCGCTAAAGCTAGAGAATCCTAATAGCTCTAATGTCAGCAACGGGTGAGAACGTTTCTTCATAATCAACCCCGTAGAGTTGAGTAAATCCCTTTGCCACAAGACGAGCTTTATAGGTGTGTACATTGCCATCCATGTCAGTCTTTTTCTTAAAAAGCCATTTACTCCCAACAGTCTTACAATCATGAGGAAGATCAACCAGGCACCACTTATTAGATTCTGTATCTAACATTGCAGCCTTATAGTTAGTAGGTTCATTAAGATCCCCTAAACTATGATCCCCTACTTCTACATTTAGACATAAGCGTTCAGGAGCTCGATGTGTCCTTACGGACCTACGAACAGGAGCTTCTTCCTCATGAGGTGGTTCGAAACCTTCAACCTCCATAGGAATTTTGCTAGTGTTCCAGAAGGTGATGTATCCCTACATCTTTTAATTTCTTAACAAGTTTCTTCCACCCTCCCACGACTTCTTAAGACATAGATTTATCTCAAAGAATTCATCATACCACGCAACAACTATTTTGTTTTTTCAGGTGGAAAGTAAGAAATGGTAACCCACTGTTCCTTTGGGTATCCTATAAAGATACACTTAACAGATCTTTGTTGAAATTTGTCAGGCGTATCTCGCTTGTGAAGCGCCTCACAACCCCATACCTTTAAGTAAGACAAATTAGGAACTTTTCCGTACCATAATTCATGATATGCCGCTTCGAGATAAGTAAATCATTGCACTAAAACAAACAAACCAACATTAAACCATATTTAATATGGCTAATACAGTTTTCTATTATTTGGCTTGTACCGCTTTTCTATCTTCTAATCTTCATCTTTTGCGTTTATTGTGTATTGAATTGGTATTTGTTTCCACCAAACCTGTGCCAGTCTCCCAGGCTAAAAAAAACCCCCATTTCATTAGACAACGTACATAGCATAGGTTTAACCAGTAAATAGACTAATTAAAATACTGATAGAATATAGGATTAAATTTCCACTCTTAGTGTTCGACATCCTACTTACCGTGAACTCCATCTTGACCGGGTACACTTCTCGTTAAAATGTTGTTTTAGGTTTGTCGGCTAAATATAAATGTAAAACTTGATAATCAAATAATTGACCCTACACGACATGTAAAACCCCGTATTTGAGGTCATTACTTAATTTAAATTTATAATTAAATCTTAAATTTTTAATCATTCATTTTTTTTTCTTAATCGATTTTCATTAAAATCATCAATTTTAAAACCCTCGCGAATCATACAATTGAAGATTATACATTTTTTTAAACGACCGAGATACCAATGACTCCGTATTCGGGCCTTGAGTGCCTAATTATTTTTATTTTTATAATATTTATCTTTCTTGTATTTTAAATTGCACCTAGACGAAAATCACGGTTTAGGAGAAAATATCGGACTAGAATTGGTTATTAGGCCGAGGTTAATGGGTAATATTAGTTAGACAAAAATGGGCCAAGGCCCCTCTCTTTTCCCCTTTGGTTCGGCAGCCCATACAACCCAAACACACTTTAGTTTTAAAAAGCCCAAGTATCTGACCCACTCACTTATTCTTTTTCATATAAGGGCCGAATTGAACACACACATACATAAATGAAAATAAGAAAACATCGGCACTCTCCTCTCCTCCATTCTGTTTCGATGCGCAGACCAAGTAAACCACAAAACCACCTTTCATCATTCAGTATAACTCCCTTAAATCAAACACTTTTTACTCCATAAACACTTGTTAACTAAACACATAATTAATCCTTTTTCACTTTGGAAAAGTCACCATGCTTTGATTTAGAAAATTTATTGTTTGAAGAAAACTTGGAAGATTTTTAGAGTTTTGATTCGCATTTAATATACGAGAGGAGTAAAGATTTGTTTATTTAAGCAATTACAAGCAAGATTGAAGCAAGAAAGTCGAGCTAAGGTTTTTGGTTTGGTGTCTTGACTTCGGCAGCCCCTAAACACCCACCTAGGGTTCGTGTTTGATCTCTTGAATTGTCCCATTGTAAGTTAAAAGTGCTTCCCTAAACTTCCTTTTTATTGTTTTGATTTTCTATTGAATGCATGTTCTTGATTTTTGATCTTAGGAACATGCATGTTCTTGTTAGGTTTGATCTTGGATTAATCTTGAATATAGAGGATATTGATTAGTAGTTAGATTACATTGAAGTATATTGGCCTTGTGATGGCTCAATTGAAGATTTAGATGTGTTATGGGTTGATTTAGAATAGGATTTTGCGGGCTGTTTTGGGACAGCAGGTAAACGATGGCTTGTTCTCCAAACATTTTGGCCTGGAGCCTGTGAGATAATTTTATGGGTGAATAGATATAGGTCTTGGCATTATGAGATAGTTGGATGCTCAACCAATTCCTCCGTATGAGGGAGATATGGTCAAAATACGAACATGGGTCAATTCTGGACCTTCGATTAGAAAGCATGTTAATGTCAGGGTTTTTGAACTAAAAGTTTAGGTTTTAAAGCTTGGGTCAATGCTAGACATCTTATAGAAGCTCCAGCACTTGGCCTCACATTCATTGCTATTTTAGTTTAGGATTTATGACTAAAACGGCAAAACCAAGAAATTCAGTTAAAAATCTGGTTTGACCTTCGGTTAGTAAAAGTTGATTTCCCGTTGATTGGTAAATGAGTTGAATGATTGGCTTAATGTTTTGAAAACTAGATTCATGTGGTTTTCCAGGGGTGAAAACCTCACCTTTATATCTTTTATATAATGAGAGATATGGTCCGGTGATCATGGCTAAATTCTGCAAATGGTAGTTTTCTGTTTTGAGTTAGCGATAGTAAATTGTCCTTTTCTAAAAATTGGTAAACAATTGGAATATGAGGCTTGATGTTATGGAAAGTAGACTTCAAGGCCTTTCCAGGGGTGAAAGCCTCATGTCTATATCTTTTATGGTTTAGGATTTATGCTCTCTTGAAAATGACTAAAATCAGAAAATTGACTTTTACGTCTAGGATTGGAAAAATGAAAAGTAAGACCACATCCGATTGAGATAGGAATTAAGGGACGAGACTTAGTAGATGTTTATTTTAGTTTGACCCCAGGTTAGACATCATTATACTTTATAAAAACACTTTGGTTTAGTCTTGGTGCAATATTGTTTATGTTTCGAATTCTTTAACTAGTATTGTATAACTATTCTATTATAATGATATCATATATCATTCTAAGTCGCGACTTGCTTTATAGGTCTCGACTAATATTTGGAGTCATCTTCTCATTGTTGGTTTCTCTTCGATCATCCACTTACGGTGAGTTCATAGCCCCATCTTTTCTTCTTTAATGGTTTTCATAACTATTTTCGGGGTGAGAATACATGCTCGTTTTACCAAATAACTTATTGATTCCAATTTCATAAGCGTTACATGAATGTTTTTACTAAAGACTTTACTTGCTCTTCACATGATTTCTAATACATGTTTGATACATGGTTGTATACCATTGAATTTATTTAAGCTTGAATTGCTTACTAAATGATTTGAGATCATTGTTTATCTATTTACAAAACTGTGAGTTTTTGAACATATTACTTGTTTTAAATTGGACACAAGTGCTTGAAGGGTATGCTTGACCCGATTATGAGTTTATCTGCATGAGTACCTATTGAAAAAAGGCCCCGAATTTCATGCACTGTTAATTACCTATGATGGGTAAGCGCTAGTATATTAAGTAGATCTATTAGGCCGTGACTGCCCTGTTTGGGGTTGTGACATCCATGGCGCGATCGCCCCTAAATGACATTTTGTATTGAGAATTTCTTAAGGTATATTGCAATATTACCTTGTTGAGGGGCAAATTATATGCATATTTTATATGTTTGGTTAACGTTTCAGTGCCACGAGCTTAATGCGATAATATGTTAATTCATTTACTTGACATTGCATTCGTTGCACTGTCGCTGGCTGATCTTAAACCTTGTGGTTCATTACTAAACATTACTTAATTTATTGAATCCCTACTCAAATTTCAAAAATAGTTCTTTGAAATGTTGTAACGCTACTTTTCTTTCAGAAATATTGCTTGAATTATTTCAACACTGCTTTTACTTAAACATATGAATTCACCAACATTATTGTTGACGTTTTTGCATGTATTTTCTCAGGTTATTATATTGCTAGCTGTGCATTGGGAGCATTCGAGTCGCGTGGATATCAAAACCCAAGGACTCGGTTTTCTTCACATTCGATAACTTTTTAACTTCAAATATACAAAAGGAGACACGTTTGAACTCTTGTAATCTTATTAAATTATAAATTATTGGGACCTGATTTTACTCTAAAATTTTAATCGAATGTGACATTTTATTAAACGTCTCTTTTGATGTCGTTTTTTGTAACTTGTACTTTATACTATGAAGTAGCACCCCAAAGTGGTATTCCGCTGCGTTGTGATTTTATGAGGGTGTTACAGATTGGTATCAGAGCACTCGTTATAGCGAACTAGGTCGTTTTCGAAACACTAGACTATAACCATTTTTCAAAAAAAAAATTAAGAGTCCTCCACCATTGTCCGATATCCGCGTGCGCTTGCTTCCAGGTAACTTATATGCTCCCTTTTGCATCCTTATTGCTATTATATTAATAATTAGTATATAATACTTGGTTATGATTTTGCTCTCCTACGTCTATCTTATGACGTCATACTATTTGCCTTATATCGCCGGTTATATATTGACCACCCCGATTATCGCGTACTTCCTGTTTTCTTATTTTCTCCCTCGAACGTTAATGAGAGTACTATATCAGGATACCCGTACATATGTAAGCTATTTTATTTTTAAATTCTTAGTTTTATCTTCGGGATTACCGCCATCCATATATAAAATAGTAATTCATTTAAGTGTTGACTATTTTTGGTCGCTTTCGCCTACTTTTTATGGTTAATCCACTCTTAATATATTTCACATGCACTTAGTGTACTCCTAGGGGCCGTGTAATAGTCTTCATACTACCTTGCATGTGTGTTGCTCTAGCGACATACTAAGTAGACGGCGAGTTCGTGTAATTCGTTCATGCTTTAGGAAATAGTTACATAGATCATCACAAGGGTGACAAGGCAACAACACTAAGAG
Source organism: Tanacetum coccineum (assembly GCA_026074375.1). NCBI lineage: Eukaryota > Viridiplantae > Streptophyta > Magnoliopsida > Asterales > Asteraceae > Tanacetum > Tanacetum coccineum. The sequence goes on along the minus strand of BQNB010066916.1, from coordinate 13,670 downwards.
AAGCAATCTAGGGAGTAATACATGATTAAATAAACATAATCTTTTATCTTATTGTTATCACCATTAGTTTAGATTATTATTTAGTTTACTAGCTAAAACCAACCACCTCTCCATTTATATGATTTACTTGCTTTCAATAAAATATAAAAATACAAAAATAATTTTCCTCAACCCTTAGAATTCTGTTAGACCGTGATCAAGTCTTCCCAACCTATTCCTCGAGTAAAAGATAAACAACCATGAGTCTTGCCTATACTACACTACAACGATTAGGTGCACTCCCTAGGGAGTTGTAAAACTTCTCGTGTAGAAGTCCTACGATGACCGCACATCAGTTTCACAAGATATAAGGAACCAATTGGATGCTGAAGCTAAAGCTATTCAGATAATTCTCACAGGGATAGATAATGATATCTACTCCATAGTTGATGCTTGTCCAAATGCATGTGAGATGTGGAAAGCTATTGAAAGGTTAAAACAAGGTGAATCAATAATGTCAAGATCTTGAAACCAATTTGTATTAGGAGTTTGGAAAATTCACATCATGAGATGGTGAATCACTTGAATCATATTACTCAAGGTTCTACACGATGATGAATGAGCTTGTCAGAAAAAAGTGTGATGTTATCAATCATCAAGTGAATGTCCAGTTCTTATTTCAATTACAACCAAAATGGTAGAGGTTTGTGACACTTGTTAAGCAGAGTCAAGAGTTAAAGACTATCTCCTACCACAAACTTTATGACATTCTGAAGCAACACCAAAATGATGCAAACGGGATAAGAGTTGAAAGACTAGCACGTACTGCTAATCCACTTACACTTATTGCTGAAAAACAACTAGTTTACCATCCTCAAAACCATCCTACTCACTACACTCAAAATTCCTCAACCAGACCACAACAAGCTGCTACCAAAAACAAAGGTAAAGGAATTGTCAACTCTCCTCCACCTACTTATGATCATGAACTCGAAATGGTTGCTGAAGATGATGCATTATCCAAGGAGAAGAATATTGATAAACTCATGGCCTTAATCTTTCTATCATTCAAGAAAAACTACAAACCTACCAACAATAACAACCTCCAAACTTCATCAAACACCAGTAGAGAAAATCAAGATAATACTCCAAGAATCAATAGAGGAACTGGGTATGATAATCAGAGGCCAGTTAATGTTGCTAGGGCAAGGGAGAATGTTGGTACACAGGTGGTGTAACAATCTGGGATTCAATGTTATAATTGCAAGGAATATGGGCATGTAGCAAGGGAATGCCAGAAACCAAAATAAGCAAAGGATGCAGCTTATCACAAGGAGAAGATGCTATTGTATAAGCAAGAGGAAGCTAGATTTTAGTTAAATGTAGAGCAAGCTGACTGGAGAGATGATATTGATGATGAACCTAAAGATCAAGAATTAGAAGCACATTATCTGTACATGGCACAGGTTCAAGAGGTTACTCCAGATGCTGTTGACAATTCTGGACCCATCTTTGATGCTGAGCCGTTGCAAAAGGTACAAAATGATTATGATAACTATAATGTGTGTGCTAATGACAGAGAACATCCTGATCAACCTGAATCTGTTAATAACATAAATGTGGATAAACAAGGTGATACTAATATCACTACTGATTCCTTGGATATGAGCAATAATGGAGAACAAGCTAACCAGGATGAAAATGAAGATCTTGCTAGAGAACGTGATTTGCTTGCTTCTTTAATTGAAAAACTAAAATATGAAATTGATGAAAACAAAGATCGTAATAAACTGTTGGAATCATCAAACAAGAATTTAGTTGATAAATTGAAAGAAGTTCCAAGCTAAACTTTATAGGTATCATGATGTGAATTATGCGTCAAAGGTGGAAATTGATTGTGCAAAAGCTAGACGGGAACTAATCTCGTACAAAATGTCTTTTAAAAAGTCATTTAATGAATATACTCGAAAGATAAATGATTTAAATTAAACGATTTTAGAAATGAAAAAGAAGCTTATTGCACATCAAGAATCCATCTCCATAATGTTACAAGAAAAAGAGGCTCAAAAGAAGTTTTACAAAACTCATGAAGATAAAGAAATTGAAAAGGTCATTGCTTTAGAAAACAAAGTCAAGGTTTTGAATGATATTGTATATAAAACCGGTCAATAAGTTCAAACAATGAATATGCTTAATCATAATTGTAAAACAAGTTTGGTTAAACCCGAGTTCCTTAAGAAAGCTCAAAGAGTGAATCCTCATCTGTATGATTTAGGTTGCTATAATGATAATCTTGCCTTAATGTTAGCTCCTGAATATGACGAAATGATTCATCTTGCCCAAGAAAGTCGATCAAATTTAAGTGATTTAATCAAACCTTTTGATTATAAAAACTTGAATAATCTTTATGATTTGTTCAGTCCACAACGTGAAAAGTTTGCTGAACAGAGATATTTTTCCGAAAGGTCAAAAATAAGTCATACACCTGTAAAAAAGGGAAATTCAAAAGAGTCTTTTAATAAACAAACAACTTTGTTAGAAAAACAGATGGATGAATCTATTCTGTGGGATCAAAAGTGTAAAAGCTCCAAAGAACTTTTCAAAATTAAAAGTAGTGCTAATACGATTTTTGATGGAGTGGAACGTTGCAAACAAGCAATTGCTAAAAGGACATATTTTGATCATATAGATCCGTTCATTCAAAATGCAATCGAAGGAAATTTTTGTCCCCAAATTTGAAAAATCAATGCTGATTTAGAAAAATTTCACTTGTGTTTGAAAGAGGAAATGATAGCTGATTTGAGATAGTTTAATTCTCTTGAAAATGAAGTGGACTCTCTTAAATCTCAACTGGAAACTCAAAAAACACAATTTTTAAATGAAATCGACTAACTTTCCAGGGAATATTAATATGTTGATCACATGAATGCTATACTTGGTGTATATATAACCCTTGATGAATTTACAAACTTACAATGTGATTATGTGGACCAAGTAGTTAAATATGAAAGTCTTGAAAAAGAGCTTTCAAAAAGAACAGAAAATGTCAATAACAAATCTTTCAATGAATTGTCAAAAAGATTTTCTGAACTTGAACAACATTCAATTAATCTTGAACTCGCTTTACAGCAAAGTCATGAACGGATTAAAAATGACAAAGCTTGGAAACAACAAGAATCAAATTCATTTGGAGAATTAAATGTCAAATATTTTGAAATTCAAGATCTAAAAGCTTAATTACAAGACAAAAACATTTAAATAAGTGAGTTGAAGAAACTCGTTGAAAAAATAAAAGGAAAATCTGTGGAAACTAAGTTTGAAAAATCATCGGTTATTCGACAATCAAATGCTTTTAAATGTCAAAGACAATCAATTTTAGGTAAACCGGCTACTTTTTCAGATTCCCTTGCAAAGAAAGATTTTTCAAAGTCAAAGTCGGTTACTAAAAATGATGTGTCAAAGGATTTTTCAAAACCAGTCACTACACAGATTTTGCCTAAGAATGTGAAGTCAATTTTAAAGAACACAAAAGTGATTGCACCCGGAACGTATAAAGTGTACACAAAGCCTAATCAAACTAGAACACCATAGTTGCCTCAAGACATTAGGAAAACTAACAAACGTGTGTCTTTCTCTACAGGAGTAATTCCCACTACTAGTGTTAGCAGACCACAGCTTAAGAGCAATCGATTGGAAGATAGAGTCATGCATAACAATAGTCAAGGGAAGAAGCAAGAAGTAGAAGACCACCGTAGGAATTTTAAGTTTTCTAATAATAAAACGTCTGTAACTGCGTGTAATGACAGTTTGAATGCTAAGACCCTGAATGTAAACTTTGTTTGTGTTACTTGTGGCAAATGTGTGCTGAATGACAATCATGATATGTGTGTTATTCATTATATTAATGGCGTGAATTCTAGAACTAAACATGTACATATATATATATATATATATATATATGTAAGATATATTCCATTATATATGTCATATATCGATATATATATTTATCACATATATATATGTATTCATTAATCTTGTATACATAAATATGTATACAGTATACATCGTCTATATACAATATATATACTATTAAATATATCTATTACTTATTTTTATATATAATAGATATATATATTTTATCTACTATAATATATACCTATATTATCATCGTATATATGTATACATTTATATCATATATATTTTATACATGCCCTATATATTATTTAATATTATAACTATTATTTAATAGAGTAACGATCAAATTGAGAAGTGATGAACCTTCTATGAAGCTATTAATCACCGCGAACTAGTGTGTATAACGAAAAGATAACCTATCATATACCGACCATTTAACACGAAGAACGCCGCCATGGCATCCTCTGTCCATATCATCTCCCGACCTAGCTCTATAACGATGATCCACCTACTCCGTCTCTAAAAATCCTCTTTAGATTGCATTTTTTAATGATGCAGTAATGTGTTTTCTAGCTTTATATTGTTATTGCATAGTGCATTTCATGATTTCTTCTTCTTTTTTGTTTCTCTGAAGCTGAACAAAATGAAATTGCACTTTGAACCATCTTACATATAAGAATTAACTTTCAAACTTAAATAGAGCTCCTAATGAATAAAAAAGCAACTAATGAAGGAGTTTGCCTCTTTCACTATATATACCTTTATATATACATTATCTTACTATATACATAGTATACTTACAGTATATAGATATAACGCGTCATATAATATAAATTACCATACATATATTTCTAATATCATATATTATATATATATATATATCTCTATATATATATATCTATATATATGTCTATTAATTATATATATACTAATATTATCTTATATAATATACATTTATATTATTATATTTACCATTATATTATTATATTATAATTATTAAACACACACAACTACCTTTAATTCATCTATACTATATATATTATCACTACTAATATTCTTATATTATAGTATTTTATATCTAAGTATTTGTGACCGATATTAACAATTACTTTAGGACCAAAGTAATTATTCAAGCTCACAAGTCGTTTTTTGTTTCCTAACGAGAGATGGAATTTGAAATTCACTGAGAGGTTATGTTTGATGCAATTGTTAGAGATATATAGAGAGAGAGAGAGATTTTTGGTTTTAAAATACGTATTTATAATAATAAACTATATTAATAATAAACTATATAATATTAGATAACAATAAGCAAGAAAATAATCTACGAAAGATAAATATATAAAAATATATGCTTGCTAAGTGAAATGTTTAGATCCTTAAGTGTGAATAAAATATATAATTAAGTCCTTATCAATGAATCAATATCTTTCAAATAAATTATCTTCTCACAATGTTGGTTTTTATTGAAAACAATTTTTGTTAAGATATCGATTACTAAATTAATGCCTAATTATTCTTACGGCTTTTGCCCGCTCAAATAACCAAAACACTAATCTAAGTAATCCGAAAATCACTAATTAATATTTCAACTTTTATAATCACACTTAATTCACTAAACACTTAATCACTTAACAAGCGTATAAGAGAACTGCTCACTAAGCATATTAATCAGCCACGCAATAAAAGACATAATAAGCTAAATTATACTACACTAATTAATATTGAAAAGAGAAAGATTTATAACCCCAATGCCGAAACCGAAATGATTAAAACCACCGGATCTAATAATCTACCAAAATACTTAAGTTTAGGAGCTTAGATCTTTAAACTTAAGATATTAAGCTAGCATATTAGAGCCTTAAGCTCTACGCCTCATGAGTTGAATCGAATTCGCCATCACAAAACAAATAAGAAAACTATTAAATATAACAAAGTATGATTCTGTTTTGCAAAATTTCATGACTGTTCTTCCGAATTCGCCAAGTTTCTATTGTTTCTGTTGCACGAAATGTTGTAAAACGAAAACAAATTACAACACAAATTCAATTTTGATAAACTTTCTAAACGATGTCTTTTCCAAATAAAAGTAAAACAAGGACTAAAATCCAATAAGCTCTCGAAATAGTAAGTGGGACAAAGGCTTATGAAATAAGCCGAGTAACTCAATACTCGTCGCCCACTTTTTAAGAAATTCGAATCGAGCTTAAGAAAATAGACAAAGAGATTGAATAATCCGTAACTTATTTGAACATTACACTAAATTTAAGAATGAAATAAGCTAAATGAATAAAACTAGCTTTTGACAATCTTAGGAAACCCAAAACTTAATGAATAAGTCAAGGATAAGCACTCACGGTTTCCCTTATGATTTCAAAATAAGCTAGAACAAGAGATTAAATAAGCTAAAAAGGTTTAGATCAAGAATAAGCTAACCTAAACTAGATCTAAAGATGATTTGCAAAGAAATATAAGCCTAAAAATCAATTGACTAAGCTAGCAAAAGCTTGTTCAAGATTTGAGAATAAGCTTAGAAAATAAGCTGAAGAATCAGCTTATTTGATAATAAAAAGAGAAAAGGAAAAGTGATAAGCGATTTAAATAAGTACTCAAGTAATAAAACCACAAATCTCAAACATCTTTCATTAATAAGCTAAAACAAGATCCTTACAATAATCTAATAAGCTTTTAAAAGCTTTTACAAATACTTAATGAGCTGAAAATAAAACACTAAATAAGCTAAACAATATTTTTAAGAGAATTCTAAAAACTACAACTAAAACTAATCCATTGAAACTTGTGGTGCTGTGTTCTTTATAAAGCCAAAGTCCAGGGGTGATTTTCTCAAATTGCATGAAAACGCGTCATTAATACCAGCCAATGATTGGCCTCGGATTCATCCACCTCTTACTGACCAGCTCATAGACGCCTGATCCTCCAATAAATGACTTCCACATGGCCTTTGCAGCGTTGTAATAATGCGAATTTACTCACACAAATTACTCGTACTGCCCCTCTCTCTTGAAAAGTTATTAATAAAGGCTCGCTATGCGTCGGTTTTTGAATGGCTGAAAGAATGTTAGTGGGTGCGAGTGGCCCTGGCCACGCACCTAGTTGATTTAAATCTAGAGCATGTACTTCACTTGCTCAATTTGCACAGGTTAGAATTTTTATAAACATTTCATTGGGCTTTGTCTTTGTTGGGACGAGTATTCTTGGGCTGGCATGTTTAAGAGTTTTATCTTGGGCTGCACTTGGACTTAGTAAATGTAAGGGTTAGCCCGACCCTTATAAAGTAAAACGGGTCTGCCCAATAAACAATGAAGGCACCATCAGACTCGGATTTTCGTGCTCTATTCAATGGCATGCTCGGGGAATTTTTCTGACATCGTCTTGACTACGGATAATAAGTAAACTTGATTGAATCGAGCCTGAAAATTCCTGTTTTTACTTTGTTTTCAATGATTTGTACCTGCAAGACATAAAAACACATACCAAGCATATTTGCAATATAATATATCATATTTTATGGTTTTTAGTCCGTTTATAATGTTTTCCGGGGCATAAATGATGTGTGTTTAAGCACACATCAAATTCTCCCACACTTAGCCATTGCTGGTCCCACGCGTAATGTTTATAATATACGCCCGTAAAGAAATAATTTTAACCCCCCTTAACTTAATAACCCCTCACATCAAACAAGAACATAAAAGGTCCATCAAAAGGGGATAAAAGTCATTTGTTTTGAAAGCTCCCCCGTTTTAGCCACTTATTCATTAATAGATAAAACGCTAAGTATAAAAATTTAATAAAATTTATTTAAAAGGGTTTAAGAAAGGGAATTCGTCATCCCTGATTTTCACAATCCCCAAACCAAGCTTAAAATGAAATAACAGCTAAATATAAGATTAGATGCTAACACTACTCATAAATGCTAATTGTGTAAACGCAGCTACTTTTCGCTCCCTTATTCCTAATTTCCTCTAAAGATTTTATTCGGAAAACATAATGTGAAACGAGATCACTTATTTAAATATTTTTATGGCCTTATTACTATAAAGGGGACCGGTTTAAACCATAGTTAGTTTGAAATCCTTTCCTAAAGAGACGATATGCTAAGAACAAGGTCAACATTAAGATTTTAATTTCGCATAATTTAGGGGTTATCCTTTTTATTTCATCTAAAACAACTCAACTATGAGTCCAGAGATGGAGGCTTTATTTAGATAACCCCAGAGTCAAAATTTGGCTTTATTATTATTATTGCAACATTATTATCCATCGGCCCTTTAAACACCTGCAACATCGGGAGCGAACCGACCAGAAATAGTAGTCTTATTTCGACCTCGGGGAATTCCTTGACCTTTTAAAGGCTAAGACATCAGGAGCGAACCGACAGGAAACAACAAATTTTTATCAGTCTCAGATTATTATTATTATTATTATTACTTCTACCCTTTAAACGACTGCAACATCGGGAGCGAACCAACATGAAATAGTGGTCTTATTGCGGCTTCAGTTTATTACATTATTATTATTATAGCCAAATTTCAAATCCTATGGTCTTTTAACTACCTAGACAACGGGAGCGAGCCGTCAGGAATCGGTAGCCTATTTTCTCACAACACTGACAAAATCCTGATGTGTACCTTACTTTCATCAGAAGGAATCTCTAAGAAGGGATCAAAACTAAGAATCGCAAAAACTAATCAACTTTATTTATTGAAAATTATTATTTTTATTGTTTTTAAGATAATGGGAGCAAAAAGCCACAATTAACCTCTATGAGCTCTAAAGAGATCCAACTACTCCACGCTTAGCATCTAACTTATATTTAACTTTATCATTTTCCGTTCTTTGCAAAAATTTAAAGTTTAGCAAACTCTTAATCTCGAAAGCTAAGGGAAGAGCTAGAATGCAAAACTCGGTCAAGTCAAAAATCTCCTTAATTCTAGCCTACGGGCCTACTTATTACTAATATTTATATGTCATTGTTTTACTAAAACAAAACAATATATTGGTTAAAACGTGGCTGCGTGAGACACAGACAGGCACATGTATGATCAATTTCGATAGAAATCTTCCCCACACTTAGAACTAAACATTGGCCTCAATGTTCAAAAATGTTGGATGCCACCCCCACACTTAAGGATGAAAAAGGCAAATGCTTAAAATTCTAAGTGTGAAAGGTGAAAAAATATATATATGATCAGGATTGAGGATTCCCATGATTTAATCAAGCTAAATATCAAAGACCGAGTGATTGGAGGATTGATAACAAGCACAGAGGTCTTCGATCACAGGGAATCCTGCAAGCAAAAACTATTGGGAATAAAGGCGTCTCAAGTTAATATTGTTGATTGAAGAAACTACTGCTACTGAAGATTAGAAGAAATAGTTTAAGTCATTAGTACTGCTAATGTAATAGTTAGTACTGCTAGTACAAAGTGTTAGTACTGCCAGTTTAATTAGTACTGTTAGTTATGTAGTTAGTACTGTTGGTATAAATAGTTAGTATTACTAAAGTGATATGCATGAGATATATTAGGAATATATATGAATTGATCACTTGACGCGTTTTGTATGCCCATTAGGGTTTCCTTGGTGTATAAAAGGAACCTTAAGGCATAGATCTAGATATTAGTTTTCACATTAGTTTTTCATATTAGTATTCATAGATTGCATAGCAATCATAGTTAGTATTCATAGCTATTTTGCAATTCAAAATAGTATTCAATATATTGAAAGTTTAGCAAAGATTTTGTTTTACTGTTTCATTGTTCTTCTTAGTATTGCAAACTAAATTCCGCATAGTTTGTGATATTCTCAATCTTAGTTTCTACTATAGTTGTCTTGGATCTATCCAATATAACTAAGCTTTAACAAGCTAAGTAAGATCTGTCAAGTAGGGATCAACAAAAACAGATACCCACGAAACACAACATGAAGAGGAGCACTCCTTCACACTTAGGCTAAAAATACATCACACTTATTCAAAATAAAAATAAAGAAAATAAAATAGATAGATAGATAACACGAGTTGCCTCCCGAGAAGCGCTTGTTTTTGTGCGAATCTCTAGCTTGACTCTCCCCGAATTCCTTTGTCCTTGGGGCAAAAACAAAAGAACGGAAAAATCTTCATCGAACTTTCATTCAAAATATTTGGATGAACATTAACGATCTTGAAAGTTTCATAGGTCCGATGAGATAATCCCAGGGTGAAAGAGTGTACTCCTTTTGAAATGAGTATCCCGGGATTGAAAACTTTGTCCTTATTTTCAGATGAAAATGATAGCAAAGTTTCAGTCATAGATAACTCTAAGTGAAAAAGGAGTTCACGATCTGAAGAGAGACGAAGAAAGTTACTATCCTCAAGAATTAAAAGTGCCTTAGACGAGGTTTTATCCTTTAAATTCTTATCTTGTGTTACTTTATTGGTGACAAAATGAGTGCTACCATAAATGAGTATGCATGGATTGAAAACTTTGTCCTCATTTTCGGAAGGAAATGATGGCAAAGTATCAATCTCAGGAAACTCCTCATGGAGAGCCGAGTCACAATCGAGTAACTGAGGAAGTAAAACATTTGCTTCATCAATTAAAGATTTTGCTTTTGAGTCTTTATTTTTATCCTTTTCAGAGTGAGTGTTATTAAAAGGGTTACGATACAAAAGCATTTTCCATTCTTCATTATCAGACTTAAAGTAAAAAAGATCATCATCGTCATCTCCCGATGGAGATGAGTAAACGAGAGTAGGTTCGTCGGTGAACCTCTCGAGAATGGGATCAATAATATCAATATCAGTCGTAGGTGAAGAATCTGTTTGCGGATCTCGGTTCAGCAACTATTTAATTTCTCTAAGATCAGCTTCAGGATCAAAGTTATTGTCCTCATTTCCTGGTGGAAATGGGTCAAGAAGAGCAAGTTCATCGATGAACTCCTCGAGAAGAGAGTCACTAGTCTCAAAAGGTATGAGACTAGGAGAGGAATCAGAAGGAGAAGTGGTACTGCCACCAAAAGGATGAATTGATTTCCGAATTTTTGACACTTCATTAAAATGATCCTCGCATGTGATGTTAATGAAATTAATCATATTAATTGACTAATTTCCATTCTCATGAGGATGTTTCAAAGTTCTATCCGCATGAAAGATCAATTTTTCATCATCGTCTCTCAGAATAAGCTCTTCTCCATATACATCGACTAGAGCACAAGCCGTCCTCAAGAAGGGTCTCCCTAAGATAAGGGAAACACGAGGATCGACATCGTAGTCGACAACAATGAAGTCAGTTGGGAATGCGAACTTACCTACTTGTACGCAGACATCCTCAGCTATACCGGCTGGATAAGCAACAGACCGGTTAGCAAGCTCGAGGGTCATACGAGTAGGTATAAGTTTAGGACGCATCAATTTTTTCCATATAGAGAGAGGCATAAGGTTAATGTTGGCACCTAAATCGGCTAGTACCATGCATTTCTTAAGCTCAGGAAAGTCATAGGGAATGAGAAATTTCCCAGGGTCTCTAAGTTTCTCGGGTAACTTTTTGAGGAGGACCGCTAAGCAATTTTCAGTCAGAGAAGTATTTGCCAATCCTAATAGTTTCTCCTTACCGGAAAAGAGATCTTTTAACATTTTAACATACTTTGGCATAAGAGCTAAAGCTCCTGCAAGACTGATATTGAAGTGAAGTTTCTTCAACATCTGCAAAAACTTATGGACTTGAATATCAGACTTGTCTTGAAGCTTCTCCTTATTCAACCTCAAGGGATAAGGAATTGAAGGGTGATGAGGATTCTACTTAGGAAGCTCAGAAGGTGAAGAAGAAGGAGGAGGGGTGGAACTGAAGGTCTAGCTAAAGCAATACCACTTTGTGTGGTGATTGCTTTGAGCTCCTCTTGAGGGTTAGGTATTGTATTGCTAGGCAACGCACCCTGAGGTCTCTCCTGGAGAGACTTCTTAATCTCTATCATAGAGGTAGCTAGAGAATTAAACATAGCCTCAGAAGAAATCATGAAGTTCCTCAGCATCTCATCAGTAGATGGATCAGTAAGTTGAGGTATATTCTGATTATAATTTTGACCTTGGTTCTGATTATAATTTTGATTATGATTATAATTATTAGCTTGGTTAAAATTCTGATTTATGTTCTGATTAAAACCTTGACCTTGATTAAATCTATTTTGGTTTTGGGTATTCCTGTTTTGATTGTTTTGAAAATTCTAATTATTACCCTGATATTGTTTATTTGGTGGATTGAAACCGGATGGTCTAAGAAAATTATTAAAACGATAGCTAAGAAGATTACGGTTTCCTTGAGGTTGGTAAGTTTTACCACTTGAATTATAGTTCCCCGTAGTAGCATAAACGTCCTGAGTGTAGCCACTGGTGGCTTGACACTCATAATAAGAATGTGGACCACCATAAGTTTCACAGCTAGGAGTCACAAAATTAACTTGCTGATTCGAATGGTACATCTGTAGCATATCTTTTCTCATTTCGATCATCTGCTGAGGAAGAGCTGCTATCTCAGAGGAAGAAGAAGTGGTAGAACTAGATGACTCACCCTATGAGCTGAAATATCCCAGTCATTGTGGTGGGCGGTCATATTCTCGATGAGATCATAACACTCTTCGGGTCGCCTTTTCATAAAGGTTCCCCCAGCAGTAGCATTGATTGTATCATGATGTCTCAAAGTTAACCCGTTAAAGAACATGTCTATTTGAGTAATGGGTAACATTATGACTCGGACATCAGTAAATCAAAAGCTTGTAATGTTCCCACGCTTAGAATAAAGATTCATCCAGAAGCTGTCGGAAGTTACTGATATCATTCCTTAGTTTCATAACTATAGAAGGAGGAAAGTATTTAGAAAGAAATTTAGAGGCCATCTCCTGGAAAGTATGGATATAATTCTTTAGAAGACAATCAAACCAAGCGGTGGCATGATGTGTCAAAGAATAAGGAAAGAGGTACAAGCAAAGGGCGTCATCGGAGACCCTATTCTGCTTCATGCTTTGGGTGATGGTTAAGAATTTATCGAGATGCTTATTTGCATCATCACCCGGTATTCCGTGAAACTGACAGCTGTTTTGGACTTGTTGAATCATATGATTTGTAAGTCCATAATCGGTAGCTTAAATGTTAATGGGAGCGATTGGTCTGCCCCGTCCATTCATCGTCGGCTGACACAACTCCTCCATCATTCGGAGATCGGGAGCCGAATTTTGAAAATTAAGTCTCGGTGGACCATTATGATTTTGAAGAGGATGACCGCAGGAGGCGGTCCTTGAATGTTATTAGGATTCATATTGATTTTTTCAAAATCAAGTAAAAGAGACGGATCACCAAGATTTCTTCAATGATTTCGAGTAACGCTCTCGGATCAGAAAAAGGAGGAACAAGATTAGAAGAAGAAGAACGAGTGCTTATGCACTAAAAAGAAGAAATAAGAAAATAAAAATATTTTTGAATTTTTTTTTCAAATATTTATAAAAGAAAATAAAATAGAAATGAAAAATATTTTTGGTTTTTTATAAAATAGAAAAATAGAAAATATTTTTGGATTTTTTATAAAGAAAATAAAATGAAAATATTTTTGGTATTTTTAAAATATTTATATAAAAGAAAATAAAATAGAAATAGAAAATATTTTTGGATTTTTATTTTTTTTATAACCACGTGTTGATCTTACACCTCTCCGCGGCAGCGGCGCCAAAAACTGGTTCGATAAAATCGAGTCGAGTAATATATATAAGTATTTCCCGTTCGATATAAA
>BQNB010066915.1:10113-34385 GCA_026074375.1 Tanacetum coccineum | reverse complement strand
GAGTGTTTTGGTGAGACATTTTTTTGAAAATAAAATTGAGTGTGATGTTTTTAAAGAGATTGTATATAAATAAGAAGAGTTGTGTATAAAAATAGAAGAAGTAGTGGGTATTTATAAGTAAAAAGAATATGTTTTTTTAAAAAAAGATTTGTTTATGTTGCAATGGTTACAAAATTGAGGGGCCCACCATTTTGTTTAAACTCACTTAGGTGAGTTTCTCACTGAATGGACACAAACTCACCGAGCAAACAACACAAAATGCAAAGTCACTTTAGAGGGCGGGGCAAGAACTCATGCGCAAGTTCTAACTCACCTTGATGAGTTCTTGCTTATACCGTCCAGCCTTAAGGTGAGTTTTATAATTGTGTGTCCTCTTTTTTTATTTAATGTATTTTAATTGATTGTGAGTGTGTGTGGATATTTAGTGGGTATATTTTATATAAATTGAGTATTTTAATGAAATGTGGGTTTTAGTTGATAGGTGAGTTGCTATTACGATTGAAAAGTGAGTTGCAATGAGTTGTATAATTGTGGGTCTTCTTTTTTTATTTAATGTATTTTATTTGATTGTGAGTGTGTGTGGATATTTAGTGGGTATATTTTATATAAAGTGGGTAATGAAAAGCGAGTTTTAGTTGATAGGTGAGTTGTTATTACGGTTGAAAGGTGAGTTGTAGTGAATTTTAAAGTTTGAGAGAGAAAACTGATGTGACGCTGACGTGCCAGGTGAGTTTGGCTACCTTTTACCATCCGGCCTAAATGCATCTTAAAAAATACATGACCTTCTTGATATGTTATTAGCCTAATACTTTAGCAATGTTTGGGGCTTTGGGCCCGGTTATAACGTTTAGTAGGTAAAGGCTTAGCCCACTTCATGTAGCTTTCTATCTAAGCTATTTGCATAGAAAGAGCTACGCTATGTTAGGCTCGGACTTTATTGGAGAAATGGAGACTTTGCGGAGTATTTTTTTATCTTTCAGTAGACGGGTGACACGATATACTTTCGAGAAACCTTTTTTTGATTTTTTTTCCAGTCACGAATTGCGAAAATCATATATGATTCGTATAACGAATCATATATGATTCGTATAACGGATCATATATGATTTCATAAAATCATATATGATTTCATAAAATCATATATGATTTTGTGATTCTGACAAAACTTTTTTCAATTTTGTTTCAGCTGCACGAATTGCGAAATCATTATGAGTCGTTATGACGAATCATATATGATTCGTACAAAGGGAATCATATATGGATTCATAAGAGTCATATATGATTTCATAAAATTCCTATATGATTTTATAAACGTCATTTTTCGTTCATAAAGATCATTAATAAATTAAATTCGTCAGAAAGGAGTACTATAGTGCGCGGAACGATCCCCTGACTGACCCTCTATATAAAAGGATAATTAATTCTCTGTTCGCGATGGTATGTTTTGTTTTGCGTAACGATTAACGGTGTGTGAGATATTTAATTTTTAAAAAAGATGTGGAAAGTGAGTTTTTTTATTTTTGATGAAAAAATGAGTGGCTATGATTGGTTCATTGGGTCTATGACAAATGTTGGGTCTATATTGAACTTTTGGCCTTGATATGTTATTAGCCTAATACTTTAGCAATGTTTGGGGCTTTGGGCCCGGTTATAACGTTTAGTATAGGTAAAGGCTTAGCCCACTTCATGTAGCTTTCTATCTAAGCTATTTGCATAGACAGAACTACTATGTTAGGCTCGGACTTCATTGGAGAAATGGAGACTTTGGTGACTAGTCTATCTTGGCCAGACACTAACGCACCGTGCTCCGTGCACCTTAGCTGTAAATAGTTGTGTGGGGTCTATCAAGTATTTAAGTAGGGTGTGGTTATTTAGACCCGGCCGGAGGTGATTTGTACACACTATTTTTTTTGACATACAATACAAAAGTATATCCAGTAATGCACACAGTATAACACCTTGATGCATGTTTGTGATGTATGACAAAAAAATAGTGTGTACAAATCACCTCTCATTTAGACCTCTCTAAAATGTTGTCAATACCTCTCTTAATTTTTTCAGTTTTTTTTATAATTTTATTTGTGTTATAAAACCGCGAAACGGAATGTTCGGAACAAAAATTATTAAGTTTAACAAGCCAAAAATATTAAATTGTTAAAAACACGAAACATAAACTGAAAAAAATTTGTATTGTACTATTAAATTGGGAAAAAAAAGGTTAGAGAAAGTACTTTTTATAATTTATTGTACATGGTCCTAGTAACACAACCCATTTAAGTATTAACTTTAACGAGTCAGTAATATTTATTCTGTAAATTTGATGTGATTAATCATTCCGTATTTTAGTACCTTCTAATTTTATTATTCAAATGAAACCCTATCATTATTCATAAAACATTCCTCTCCTTCGTACATCAATTTGATTGTATTTTGTTGGGGGTAAGTTATACGTATCTTCTTAAAAAGCCATTCGTACCCCATGTTTTCTCGGTTTTTTTGTTTTTTTTATTCTTTTTTAATTTTTATAATTTTTTTTTATATTATAAAACTCTGAAACTGAAAGTACGGAATAAAAATTATAAAGTTTAACAAGTCAAAAGTATGAAACTGACAAAAAATACGAAACAAAATAGTGGGCCAAAGGGTACCAATAATAGCACTCATTCTGTTGCGAGCTGTGACTAGACACGTATGATCTCCTTTGTCTAAATTTCCTATAGAAATATTAAAAGATCCTTTTTAAACATTTTTACTCATGTTATCAGATTTATAGAAATACTAAAATATGATTACCCTTTTTCAAGTCTTAATACGAATAATAATCTATCGTTCTTGACCACTTTTATGACCTATGGTTGAGGATGCAAGCTAAAGAAAGTTAGCTGGCGGATAACAGCACTAATGTTTTCCTATATCGTCTATTGTTTTGGGCCATTTGAAACTTGTGGAAAATGTAGAATAAAACGTGGCCTCACCTTCTCCATCCACGTATACCATAATTATCCTGGCCAACTTGCTATCTACAGCCATTCGGGCCACATTTTATATGTCTGGTTCTCATAGTTCCCACCTTAAATTAATGCTCCATTCATGTCCTATAACATCATGGAATCAAAAATATCTAGAATAGTTAAATCATCGAGAAAACAACTACCATAGAAGACACAAGTCTAATCTATACTGTACTAATTTAGGTATACAAATAAGTTAGTACAAAGTCAAAACTCATTTTTTAATAGGATATCTTTGGACATGTATATTAACGATGGAACAATTAGTCAATATATATTGTGTTAGATATGGTAATAAGTCTTAAGATAAAACATCATATGATGGTGATTTTTTAAGGCCAAAAACACCCAAAAATCTAATTTACCAAGTCTCATTTGATTACTTCATCCAACGTGTTATTGGCCTATTAGAGAAATCGAGATTGAATAACGAAAAGTATAAGAAATAAAAGCGTCCTTTCGGGTTTTGGAAGTCAACCAGTATTGAACATATCGTTTGTGGATTCATTATCTCCAAAAGAACAAACAAGTAAGCATAAAAGACTTGATATAACCATTTAAATAACGAATAGTCAGTACTATATTACAAACTTAAGTTGTCTATTAAGTCACATGTGTTTTTTAGATTTTCAATACTGCAATTGGCTTTTTTTTAAGGGGGAATTGCATATATATATCCCTGCAAAAGCTCAAAATTGCATATATATCCAACTTAAACTCATAATTGTATATATATCTTTTCAAATGCCTAAAAATTGCATATATATTCAACTTAAACTATTAATTGCATATATATCCTTAATAAACTTTTGTAATTGCATATATATCCTTTCTTAACCTTCATAATTACATATATATCCTTTATAAACCTTTTAATATGTCTTATATATCAAAATAATTTTTTAAAATAATAATGTACTCTAACGTATGATATTTATAATTTTAAAAATAACAAAAGTAACATTTGTTTCAAAGATACGATGTCCCGAGATTCAAAATGAACTTGATGACAAAAAATAATACGTCAAGACGATATTTAACATCATAAAAAAATTAACTTATATCATATATAATACGAATGGATGAAATAAACTCATCAATATATATCATGATTGTTATATATGTATAAAAAATAAAGTATTTTTACAATAAAAGTGTATATTACTACCAACAAGTTTGTAAGTAAAGAAAAAGAAATAAAAAAAATATATTATCTATAATTATAATTATCATGTATTTTAGAGTTGTAAATAGTTATTTGTATATTAAGGTTTACGAAGGATATATATGCAATTTTAAGTTTAAGTTGGATATATATGCAATTTATAAGCTTTTAGGAGGATATATTTGCAATTATAAGTTTAAGTTGGATATATATGCAATTTTGAGCTTTTGCAGGGATATATATGCAATTCCCTCTTTTTTTAAATTGTGCCATAAGATATATCATAATAAGCTTTAAATAAACAAAATTAAAGTACCTTTCATTAGTTTATTCACAAAAGACTTATTAACATATACACCTATATCACGTACAAACCCTTTGCACCTTATAATTGATATGTTAATAACACAGATTCTAATACCCGAAAAAAACTTACTTCTATTATAACAATTGTGTTTCATGTTCATACTACCGATATTTGTTTAACACACATGCATGTGAAATTTTTGTGTGTAAAATGTACGTCTAGCATTGCTCATCACGTAATATTAAAATTTAAAGTTAGACTTGGTTCATTTTGTGAATTAATTAAACAATCTTACACTATTAAAACTTTTCGTAAAAGCAATAATAACAAAAATAGTCAACTATAAAAGTTGCGTTGTATTCACAAAGAAGGGACCTACCAACGGACTTTTATTTGCCGCGTAAAATAATAAGAAATTTTAATGTATGTATATATACAAGTAGTTGCACTTGTTCAATTTCCCAACACTTTCCTCCTTTTATTCCTTGGCTGTTTTGTCGGAGATCTTGTCCCCATTACCAAACCAAAACATGAAGAAATCATCTTTGTTTGCTGCTTCCATCGCTACCGCAACCATCGTCACGGGTGGTTCCAACATTAACATCCAAACATCTCATCAGGTATATATTTATTACTCCGTATATAATATATCATCAATCTGTTTAATCCAAATAACAGAAGGCTTTTCCTCAACTATATCTCATGTTGTGAAAATCTCATCAATCAAATGGGTTTGGGTTTACGTCCTGAACATATGATAGATTTGTTGTGTGTGTATGGTGAGACAGTTAGTTGCCGTTAAAAAAAAGAAAAAAAAATTGATCCAAAAACTTAGTTTTGTATATTTATTGTTTACTCTTTTTAAGTGTTTGTATTGGATTGCTTATGTTTTCCGGCTTATCTGCTCTTTTTAAGCAAAAAAGAAAAAAAATGTTTTTTCATCAAAATGAAAAACAGTTTTCATAAGCAGTTAAAAAGCTGCTTGTTTCGCATTATCAAGACGTAGCTAAGGAGTTTTCTTTATTGAAAGAGAAAACTGCTATTCAAGTTTTACCAAATTCTAACAATACAGCGAATGCAGTTTTGTAATAAGATATAAATTTTTTACAAGATTTATATGTTCTTTTAATGATGGGTTTTCGTTTTCGGTATAGGATGATGGAGAATCGAGCAAACGAAATTCATCATCGGAGAAGAACAATTGTTGTTCGGAGAAATTTGCACCAAGATTTGATGGATTAAGGTTCATAGAAACACTTGTGACAGCTCATCGATAACAGAAATGAAGATCTAATTAATTAGAGACCAGTTATTGTTGTTGTTTCTTGTGGAGTAAGTTGTCCATGTTTATGCGTGTGATAACATGGGATTGGGCCAAAACCCTTTTATTAATATTATTATTTTTAGTCGTATTTTACTGCTGGAACGATTGGGTCCACAAAATAGCATCTTCGTAAGTTGTAAGCTGATACCAAGTATTGGTTCTGATATTTGATATGTTTTAGTCTTCTGAATTTATTTATTCGTGTTGACCTGTTTGTGATATGATATGAGATGAAAACTGTTGCTCGAAAAAGAGGTCCCATGTGAAAGAATATGCAGGGTTGTTTTGTGGTCTTCGGTCACTCTTGGCAATAACAAGAAAAAGATCCTTTTTTAAATGAAGGCACGATGCTACTTAAAAAAAATGTGACCCTTTTTAAATTAACTTTAACTATATGAGTGATATATGTTTAATACATTTGTAAACTAAAATTCTTTTTCGCATATAAACTTGAATATATGTTTAATACTGCGTACTATTTATATATAAAACTAATAAAAATACTACACCATTTTCCGAGACCCCTCTGCGTCTATGATCGTTCATCTGTTTGTGGTTGACCAACATGTGAAAGAATAAACCTGATTAATTTAAATCTGGTTTGACTGAACTAGTTCAATGTGAACATTTTTATTGTTTTGACAAAAATGTACATTAGAAGGATTTGTAGACAAAAACTTAAAAGGATGTGTAACTAATTTTTTACTTTTTAGTTTTTACGTGATCCATCTGAATTTGCAAACAATTAAATTTGTGATGATACCTTTAGCGTAAACTTTTGCCTCTTGTAATTTCAAATAACAGAACATCACTTCTTGGTTCAGCTCTGAATTAGTTAATTGCATAATTATTTTATACTATTTCAGCTCAAAGAACAATCGTGTAATCAACATTAATTAAACCCAAAATGTCAAATGCAACAATGTTTAAACATGAAAGGACATCAAGAAAATAAAAATTCTACATTGTGCTTTGTTAACAAAATATAGGATTTCCAACTGCCCAAGATTTAACAAACGTCCATAAAGGATCAGGAAATGATATATTCAACGAAGATATATAAAATCCTTCCGGCAGGACTAACCAAAAACAAGACTGAACACCAAAATGAAACCTATCGCACTCCCATTGAGCAAGTCTGTAAAACACTTCCAAACACTGATATTTCTGACCCCACCAAAATTCACCATCGAAATGGGAGCTACGATCAAAACTCTCACAAAACGAAAAGTAATAGTAATCGTTGGAAGGTATGTTATGCTTTCCAAGATCATCATCTTTTGATCTAATATGAGTAACAATGGTATCGGGAGTACCATTCATAACATATATTTTCCATTTTGTAGTAAAGAAGCAACCATTTGTAATAGAAGAAAATGAAGATGATGTGACGAGAATGATCAAGAAGATACGCATTGTATAAGATCAATGTTTAGAGTAATCTAATTCTATAATTTTAAGACGTATGTTTTACTTCAAAAAAGTTATGTATTTAACCTTTACACTGGAGGCTTAGTACTAGTATTCACACAAAATGAAAGACACACCTAATAATCATATGAAATTTGACATGCACTTTAAGAAAGAAAGTACACACACTATTTCTTTGAGTTTTTTATACAACATTTATAAGAAGTTACATAAATAAACAAAAACTCGCGTCCCCCTCTTCTAATCCCCCCTGTAGTCCAAAACTATTCTGTAGAAAATCTCAGCAAACCAAAGATAGGCAGCAAAAGAGCGGGTCATGTTGAATAATGGATTAAAGCAAGTTTGGTTTAAAACGGTTCATTTACAGGAATGGGTCGAATTGGGTTTTCCTACTAACTTTAGCGTGATTAAAAACCAGTAGATTGAATTTAACTTGTATATTGTTGAAACATAATTTGGGGTACAAGGTTTGGAGTACATATCTCCGGAACTGATGAAGTCCGGAAATGTAAGAACTTCGGAACTAATGTGTAGTAGTGTGGTCCGGAGCTAAGGAAGTCCAACCTATATGTTGTAGGGGTGAGAGCCATTCTTTATCATTGAATATTGTCCCGAGTCACACTTGTTTCGCACAAGGTTAC
Source organism: Tanacetum coccineum (assembly GCA_026074375.1). Classification (NCBI taxonomy): domain Eukaryota; kingdom Viridiplantae; phylum Streptophyta; class Magnoliopsida; order Asterales; family Asteraceae; genus Tanacetum; species Tanacetum coccineum. The sequence continues at coordinate 26,506 of BQNB010066915.1, read as the reverse complement.
CAAAAACCACCAAACTTCATCATTGAATATTGTCCCACGATCAAATTTATCGCAAAATGAAAGGTACGATATGATTTCCCATATCATCATCTTTTTATTTAACATGAGTAACGATATCATCGGGAGTATTAATAATAAACATTCATTTTCTAGTAAAGAAGCAACCATTTGTAATAAATGTGAATGAAGATGCTAGGATGAGATAGATTAAAAGGCTACGCAAAGTAAAAAAAAATCGAAAGAAATGTTATTTCATAAATTGTAAGAACCTGGTTCCAAAATGTTTTCAACCTATATATAACCAAAAGAGTTAGTGTCAGGGTTGGCAACGGGGCAGGAAATGTCAAAGATTGTATTTACCATCTTTATCCCCGTTTTGCACTCTCCGTCCCCATCCCCGTCCCCGTCTCCGTCCCCGTCTCCGTCCCCATCCCCGTCCCCATCCCCATCAGGGAATTGCTTTACATCCCTGTCCCCATCCCCATTGGGGATCAGGGATTTCCGCGCGGATTCGAAGATTTTTCACCTTTATGAAAAAAATATAAATTCCACCAACTCGTCGATATTATAAAGAATTTTGACATATAAAATGTCTCAAAAAAACATACGTCGCATATAGTTAGATTAATTATAATTTCAATTCAACTTTCAAGCGTCATAAACATTATAACATCACATATGATATAAAAATAATATGCATCATATGTGTGTATTCAGACAAATTAAATAGTTAAGTAATATGTTGTTGGTGCGTATACTACTAATTTTAAAGACGTTTGATACTATCAATGTCACATACACATATAAATATACATGTCGATTCTCGTAAACATATATACATATAAAAATATCGAGTATGGATATAACATATAAAGTTGAAGTACATACACATTAGAAAGATCGGGTTCAGGGATTTATGTTATCCCATCCCCGATTTCATTATTTCGGGGATTCCCCATCCTCGTCCCCATTCCCGGTCAACTCGTATATTCCCTAATCAAATCGGGTTTGGGGATCGAGTCTCCATCGTGTACGGAGTTTTTCGCCATCCCTAGTTAGTGCTAGCACTTTGGACATAATGATAAAAGACAACTACAAATGTAACGATTAGTATAATTCAAGTATTTATTTCTTTTGACTTAACTTGACTAAACTAAATATTTTAAACTTAATTTAACTCTATATCACAAGCTTTTTTGCTGTTATTATTTGGTGAAAATATTATTATGTTACATACTTGCATGTCAAGTGAAATTTATTGCATTCTAAAGTTGTGTTTGTGGGTGTTTGATAAAAAGTCGATTATAAGTTAACAAACAAAAGCCAATATTTTCAAGTGTAATTTTATTCGGTTAAAACTAAAAAGAAGTACAATTTGATTCCGTTTGCACGCCCACGGGAGGGCACATACACATGTATGTGATGTTTGTATGAAAAAGAAAAAGAAAAAGAATAAGAAAAAGAAAAAAGAGAGACAAATCACACATTTTTATAATAAAATGTAATTAGATCAATCAAGCTTTATTTTCTTATATATGAAATTGTTTTATACTGTAGCAAATACACGACATATATATTGTTATTCCGACCATTGTTTTAATTGTACCCAACCACCATCAGGACTTTTAGATGCAAAAAATCCATCGGGATGTATTGACCAATAACAATGTTTAGTACCCCCTTTGACTCGATAACATATGTCTCGAACATGGTCGTCAAACAAAGCCAAGCTCTGAAATTTCGAGCCGCACCAAAAGTAGCCATAGAAAAGAGTTCTTCCATCAAACCTGTCGCAAAAAGACCAATCATAAGTTTCTTTGAATGGAATGGTATGATTTCCAAGATCATCGTCTCTTGATTTGACATGAGCAATGAGATCATTATCAGGCATCTCACTCGTTATAATGACATCTTATTTGCCTATTACACAAAACACATGAGTTAAAGATGCAAATGTGCATGCTAGAATGAAAACTAATAACAACTTATGCATTTCTAAAGACCAGAATTTTACATCTAACATGCACTTAGTTGTCTCTGTTTATATGCTCATGTTTAAATATTTAATGAGTGATACTTGTAACGCTTATGTGTTGAGGTTATTATCTATATTTTATATATCTTATTACTTATATATTACATGTCTAATTATCTATATATTACATATCTTATTATCTCGAGGCAATTTCCTCTTCTTTTCACCATTAATTTCATATTTACTTACACATGCATTAAAGTACGGTACATCATGCATTCAAATGTTGTAATTTGGGTATATATGAAATTAATGGTGTAAAGAGATGAAATTAATCCTATTTTTTGTATATTTATACTACTTATATGCATATGCATTCTTTAAACTCAAAATGCTTAAAATTTAAGTAATGTTGATTGCATTTAATATCTCATAAACTTAAATGTTGAATGCTTAAAAGCATAAATGCTAAAATGACAAGTTTTACTAATTTACTTTTTGCACATCAAAGTTCAAATAATTTTGCATTAATAAAACAATTTCCCTCAAAAATTTAATAAAAAAATGCATGACAATATTTGATAACATTTTTTAAATGAGTTTCTATAAAAATAAAATGAGTTTCTATCACATAAAATAAAAAGAGAGGAGACTTTTTTTGTATTTACTCATAACATTAATTTTTCCTAAAAATTTATCCACAAACTCTAATATATAAGACACTATATTACATTTTTATTATTATTGTGTTAGTTTATAGTTGATGAAATGAGTAATCAAAAAATCGCAAGTATAATTGTCGCAATAATATCACGTTGTTATGCATGGGTACTCGTCTTGTTACATATAATGAATGAGTGACAGTTTCCTTAATAATTTTTGTAATACACTGTTGGGCCGATTTAGTGCCCAGTAATCAGCGCCTGGATTTAAACAGAAATTAGGCTAAGTATTAAGGAACCCGCTAAGTAGGATCAGCGGGTATTGAAGAACCTCTGAGTAATGGGACTCAGAGGTTATGGAAGAACCTCTGAGTAAAGGGACTCAGGGGTGATGAAAGGACTTTCTGAGTGCGAAGCCTTAGAGAGCAACGTCAGACGTATTCAAGTCAAAGACATCGTCAAGGAAGTCGAAGATTACTTGAAGACATACTCATCAGCTGGGATGGATATCAGCTGGTATGTAGAAGGAATACGCTGAAGTTCTAAGGAGAGTCAGAGGTGGCAATACTCTGACTATCCTGTTACCCTCTGAAGAAGAACAAGCTGAGCTTAAAGATTGTTCTCTGATAAAGGCGGGAAACTTAACAAGTGTTTATGGCGGGATAAACATTGGTTTAAGTTAAAGCCTGTACCAAGTACGAAGTTGGCAAAAGTAGTGAACAATTGGCATAACTGTTCACTAAAGTATGGGCGGGTAGTTTCTAAGAATGGACATGCATTAAATACCTCGTACCTCGTCCACTAGATTCTTGACACGTTGCAACTACCCCCACTAAGGACGCAACCTAGTATTAGTATAAATAGAGAATGTTGTAAGGAGTAAATGCCATCGCTTTAATTGTTGTTGTTATTATAGGCATTTACTCCTTTGTCGAACTTACACAGTAGACCTCTGATCCTATCAGCTGGCTATATAAGTTCGCTTGTAAACTTGATACTCTATCTAGTTTACTTGTTCAGAGGGTAAGCACACATTGTCATTCAACTTGTGCGATCCATAACACATTGAAATACTTTGATTCTTAATCAATAAAGCATTACACGATTGAAAAGTTATTACTTGTGTTATTTACATTAAATAAGTGTTATATTCCTTATAGACGTGTTAATTGGGACTTTCAATTGGTATCAGAGCAATGTTGATTAATAAACCTTTTAGAAATTGTTCTTTGTTTTAAACAAATCAAGATCCAATCATGTCTGGAATTGTACCACCTATCCCACCACCTTTTGGTACAAGTTTTGGCAATCCGAGTAGCCCTAAGGTTAATAGGGTTGACACGATGCCTACAACTACTGACCCTATCAACCCCATAACTACGACTAATGTAGCTCAAAGTGTTGCTGATGAGAACCTACCTCAACTGCTTAATTCAAGAGGAGAGTCTCATGTCATAAATGTACCTGCTTTTGACAAAGAGGATTTCATGAGTTAGAAAGTTAGGTTCCTGGTATTCCTTGATGGACTTGAACCTTACCTTCTGAAAACTCTAGAAGATGGACCATTTGTACCTATGTCAAGTTTATCCACTACTGAAAATCCCTTGCCCAAACGTTATAATCAATGGTCAAATGCTGAGAGTCGTCTTGCTAATCAAGATAAATGATTAAAAAGTATCATTATATCTTGTTTACCAAATGATGTTATGAAATCTGTCATTAAGTGCAAAACTGCTAAAGAAATGTGGAATGATCTCATCCTAGCTCATAAGGGACCATCTGATACAAGAGATACCAAGATTGCAGCCTTAAGACTTAAAGTCAATGCCTTTAAATCACTTGAGGGTGAAAAAGTAATGGGAACGTTCACAAGGCTAAAATGCTTGTTAAATGACCTTGAAAATAATGGTGTTACCATTCCTCAGGCAGAAGTCAATGCCACGTTTGTTAATAGCATGCTAAGAAAATGGCTAAGCATGAATCAAACTCAGAGGGCAAATAATTCCATTAAAACGACAATCTGGCTACACTATATGGAAAGTATAATTATGAGGAAGGTCTAATTGATCAAATCTATAAGTCAGAGACACAAAGATTTTCAATTCACCCCTCAAGCTCAAAAGCCTTGATTTCTAACACACCATTTCAGGACAGTGACTCAGATGTTGAAGAGGATCAGAGGACCAACAATGAATTTATGGCTGATTTGAATGCTGAGTATCATGAAAGAGCTCTGCTTGCAAATCAGAAAAGATTCTATAAAAGATCTAGGAGGGTTGGATCTGCTAGGAAACCCATAGACAAAACTAAAGAAACTTGTTTTACTTGTGGGAAAACTAGGCATTTTCAAAAGGACCGCCCTTCGAACAAAACATCCACTCCATCCTATCCATCCTCAAACAACTCATTCAACAAATTCAAAACATACACACCACCCAACAACCAAACATCCTCCCTTAACACTAGTAACTATAAAAAAGACTACAAAGGAAAATACAAGGGACATAAAGCTGAAATGGCTGTCCTAACCCAAAGGATTAATGATCTGACAAAAGGAAAGAGTGAAAAAGGGAAGAGTGACAAGGGAAAGAGTGAAAAGGGGTTGATAGCTGAGTCATTTGTCTGGGATGAAGAATTTGTGTTCTCAGAGGATGAAGGAACCACCAAGATTAGAGCTTTTATGACAATTGCTGAAGATGAGCCTTTTGTAGAGAAGGCTGATGCAAGATCTAGTCAATGGGTTGACATCACTATGAGAAAGGTACACAGACTTTTGTCTATGACTGATAATGATGATAGAAAACATGTCTTAGATTACACTCATGTTGACCTTATTTATGTAGAGGATCAGAGAAAAAACATGGTTAACAAATATAATCTTCTTAAGCAAGAATTGTCCTTACATAGTCTGAACTGAGTAATCTAAAGAATACTGTGTCCATTAATTGTTCCCTTCAAAATAAAGTCATTAGAGTCAATCTAGAAAATAAATCTCTGAAGGATGAGATCTCTGATCTAAAAAGGGTCATTGAAAAATAGACATGTTGCAAAGTCACCCTTGACCAACTACTCTCTGAGCAAATACCTGGCAATATTGTCAAAGCCCTTGGAGGAAAAGGTAGGAGAAAAAAGAACAACCCCTCTAAGGAGGTTCTATTCACCAAGGTTGATGTATCCACATCTGAGTCTGCTCCTATGATCACCTTTGATTCTGAGGATGACAGTAACATTCAGGAACCCCTGCCCCCTCTTCCTAAGCTGACAAGGACAGATCCATCTGGTGCTTCTAAAAGTCTTATTTCATTGTCTGACCTTACTGCTAACATGGCCGATTTGACACTTAATACTGCTTCTAAAAAGATTAAAAAATCTTCAAATAATGTGTCACAAACCTATGTCATTAAAAAGGACTGAATTTAAGCATCCAACTATCCAAAACTCATGTCTTGATAAAAATGCTCTCTCATAAACTGAGCAACTTCTTTTAACTCTGATGGAAGAAGTAAAAGGTATCAAGAAACAGATTCTGATACCTTCAGACACTTCTTCATCAGTGTCTCAGGCTTTTAGCTCAAAGACCCCTAAGCAAAAGGTATGGTATGGACCATGTAAACACTGTAGAATGAGGAATCATCTCTTTGATGATTGCTACTCAAAACCCAAGTGTTCTACCTGTGGCTTAATCTCCCACACTACCAAGGAACGCACAGAATAAAGTGCTGTAAAATTTGTGGGAGCATAGCTCATGAGATTGATGATTGTCTAAAGAACCTAAGAAATAGCAGGAAATAAAGGATTGCTATCAAGCAATCAGAACCCACTAAAAAGTGGGTTTACAAAAGGAACTAATCTATGTAAAAATGTTTGTGTAGGATTACTTAAAGAGAACTGTATGGTATCTAGATAGTGGCTGTTCTAGACACATGACAGAAGTGAAACAATATCTGCATAGATATTCAAAGGAGCCAGGTCCTAAAGTGGTTTTTGGAGATGATTCTTCAAGGGACACAAAAGGATATGGCTTAGTTAATTGTAATGGAATCACTTTTACCAGGGTTGCTTATGTGAATGGTTTGAAGCATAACTTAATTAGCATCAGTCAGTGTGATGCTAACTTTAAGGTTCTGTTTACAAAGACTCAGGGAACCATTTTCAACCAAAATGATGAGGTTGTTCTAATTGCTCCAAGGAGAAGGGATGTTTATATCATAGATATGTACTCTTTCAATAAGGAAATCAATGCCTATTTTCTTGCCAAAGCTTCTTCAAGGGTAAACTGGCTCTGGTATAAGAGACTGTCTCACCTCAACTTCAAAAACATCAACAACCTTGCAAAACACAACCTTGTCTCTGGACTTCCTTCTCTAACCTTTTCCAAAGATAAAAAGTGTTCAACTTGTGAGAAAGGGAAGCATTACAGAGCATCATTTAAAACCAAAAGATCATTTTCGATCAACAAGTCCTTACATCTCCTTCATATGGACTTGTTTGGACCTGTCAAAACTCAAACCATCAACCACAACAAGTATACCCTTATCATTGTAGATGAGTATTCAAGGTACACATGGGTATTTTGCCTCAAGAAAAAGAGTGATGCAGCTGAGTGCATTATATCTTTTATCAGAAAGATGGAAAACCTTAATGAAGTGAGGGTAAATGAGCTAAGAAGTGATAATGGAATAGAGTTTAGAAATCACAAGCTGGAAGAATTTTGTGATGAAAAAGGTATTTCACAGAATTTCTCATCTCCTTGTACCCCTGAACAAAATGGTGTAGCTGAAAGAAGAAACAGAACACTGATTGAAGCAGCCAAAACTATGTTAAATAGTACAAAACTCCCTAAACAATTCTAGGGAGAGGCTGTCAACACTGCTTGCTACACTCAAAACGGATCCATCATAGTAAAAAGGCATAGGAAGACTGCCTATGATGTGTTTAAATGAAGAGCTCTTGATATCAGCAATCTCCATGTGTTTGGATGTCCTGTTCACATTCACAATCACATGGACCACTTAGGAAAGTTTAATGAAAAGGCTAATAATGGATTCTTCCTTGGCTACTCTCTAGTGGCCAAGGCTTTTAGGGTGTTTAACATCAGAAGACAAGAAATAGAAGAAACAGTTCATGTAACCTTTAGTAAAGATGATGAAGCTATCTCTCAAACCAGCACAAAAGGTGATGCAATCAACTTTAATGAAAATAGGTCCTTCCTTAATGATGAATTCATTAAACCTAGGACTAAGTATACTCAATGCTCTGTCAACATTGAGTAATTTCCCTATGTTTCTGCATATGAAAACACCACTTCAGTTGTTTTACATACTCTTCAGAACTCTATCACTTCTGAAGAACCATCTGAGTTTACTATAGCTGATGATCTTGCAGCTATCCATGAACCTGATCATGCTTAATCAGCTGAAATTCTTGAGTCTGCTGAACCTTAAGATAATGTCCTAAGTGAATCAATCAGTGATGATCAACTAGCTTCAATCATCTCACCATCTGCTGAAGTTATCTTTCAAAACCCTGCTACTCAAGACAGATGGTCAAGAGATAAACACATTGAACTTGTCAACATCATTGGTGAACCACTGGCTGGTATCACAACCAGAAGCAGGATCAGAGATTCAGATGCTGCCTTAGCACATGAGTGTTTATATGTCAATTTTCTCTCTAAAATTGAACCCAAAAAGCTCATTGAAGCTCTAGAAGAAGAAGGATGGGTTGTTGCAATGCAAGAGGAGCTGAATCAATTTGAAAGAAACAAGGTCTGAACCTTAGTTCCTAAGCCTCATGGAAAAACCATCATTGGGACTAAATAGATCTGGAAAAACAAAATGGATAAAGAAGGTGTTGTCACAAAGAACAAAGCAAGGCTGGTAGCACAGGAGTATAATCAGCAGGAAAGGATTGATTATGAAGAGACTTTTGCACCTGTTGCAAGAATGGAGGCTATCAGAATCTTTCTTGCTTATGAAACCTACATAGGTTTTGTGGTATATCAGATGGATGTAAAGAGTGTAGGAAGTATATGTACAACAACCTCTTGGATTTGAAAGTAGTGAATTTCCAGACCATGTGTGTAAACTGGACAAAGCTCTGTATGGGCTGAAACAAGCTCCCAAAGCATGGTATGAAACTCTTTCAACATTTCTTACTCAGCACAAGTTTGTCAAAGGTACAATTAACAACACTCTTTTTACTTATAAAACTAAGAGTGATGTCATTATAGTGCAGATATATGTGAATGATATCATTTTTGGGTCAACCGGTGTTAAGCTTAGTAAACAATCTGCCAAGTTAATGACTAAAAAATATGAAATGAGTATGATGGATGAACTAACTTATTTTTTAGGTTTTCAAATCAAACAAGATTCCAAAGGAATCTCTATTTTTCAAGAAAAATATGTTAAGGATTTACTCAAAAAGTATGATCTAGCTGACTGTGCCTTAGTGAAATGCCCTATGCTTCCCCCAAACAATTTGGGCCCTGATGAGTTAGGGGTCTTTGTAAATAAGACTCTATTCAGAGGCATGATAGGGTTACTAATGTACCTTATAGCTAGCATACATGATATCTAATTTTCCATATGTCTCTGTGCTAGGTACCAAGCTAACCCTAAGGAATCCCACCTTGTTGCTGTAAAAAGAATTTTTAGGTATCTCAAAGAACTCCAAATCTTGGCTTTTGGTATCCAAAAGGATCAGGTTTTGATCTAAAAGCATACTTTGACTCAGACTATGCTGGATGTAACCTAGATAGAAAGAGTACCTCAGGTGGTTGTCAGATACTTGGAGGAAAGTTAGTATGTTGGAGTGCAAAGAAGCAAAGCTCTGTAGCAATGTCATCAGCTGAAGTTGAGTATGTAGCTGCCGTTGGGTGTTGTGCTCAAGTTCTCTAGATTAAAAGTCAGTTGGCTAACTATGATGTTCTCTATGACAAGGTGCCTATATTTTATGATAATACTAGTGTCATTGTCATATCAAACAATCCAGTGTTGCATTCTAGGACAAAACATATTGACATTAGGTATCACTTCATAAGAGACCACATTTTAAAAGGTGATATTGAGCTTTATTTTGTGCCCACAGATTTGTAACTAGCTGCTATTTTTACAACCTTTTTAGATGAGCTAGCTTTACTAGATTGGGTAGCTGATTGGGTATGCTCAATATTGAAAAACATGTATCTGATAAGAAAAAGGCTTTAAGTGATTCTCTGACTTAAATATTAAATGTTTTAAGGTAACTTAAATGTAACTAGAAAGTTAAAAGACAAACATTCTCTAATATTTATTTCAGATATTCTGAAAAAGGCTACCAACTTTCTCGAAAAATATGGGATTTTATAGTACATAAAAGGGCAAGGGGCCTACGTTTTGTGATAGTCTTACCACTACGCATTTAATGCATAACTCAAACTGTTTTATTTTTCTTAATTGATAAATATTTTAGTGTTATAAAACTTCACTTTTTCACTCACACACATCACTTTTCAAAACCAAAACCCTAAAACACTCCAATTTCATCATCTCTCACAAAACTTTCAAGAAAACAAAGCAAAGTTTTGATTTACAACTATGGCTTCTGACTTATCTTCGCAAAATCAACCCAAATAACTCACACCCTCTTTAAACGCCACCTTTCAAATTGAGGATTGCATCATAAAATTTAACAATGGGGTTGCCTTGATGGAATCCAACAATGATGCATACAAGTCGTTGCTTTAATTTTTGAAAAACAGCTGTTTATCTATTTCTTTAACCAAACAACCATCAACATATTACTCAAAATACCTTCGGGAATTCTGGTATACTGCTGAGGCAGATACAACATCAAAGTCCATCACCTTCACTCTCTCACTTTTTGATAAACCACTTTCCTTCGACCGCGATACGTTTTCCTCTGTTATCGGGTTGGATCGTAGTGATGTTTTTGTTGATATTCCTCCAAAAGAGACAATGAAGACTGGGCTAGCAACTCTGGGACTTGTTGATGAGGATCACCCATCCTTTTCATCCTCTTATCTCATTAACTCTTCTCCGGTGAAACTAAAATATTTTTCACTGACTTAGAAGGTTCTAATGCAGTACATTGTCAACTGTCTGGGTGGCATGCAGGGATCTCACTATCAGCTGAATGTCAACCAGCAAACAACTGCTTACCGCTTATGCTGGGGGCTCAATATAGATATTGCAGACATTTTGTTTTCTGACCTCTATGCTTAGCTCCACCTAGAGGGTAGCAAGAATCAAAGAAAACCCAATGTCTGCTATACCATATATTTATCTCTTAATCAAGACAACTAACAAGAATGATAACCTGCTTATATTTAAAAACCCATCCACATTACAGCCATCCACTTTTTAAACCTACATTGAAAATGAAACTGCTTTAACTTTCTCACATGTGCAAGTGGACAGATCTTTCACTAGAGCCTATCTAGTCTTTATCCCTCCCTCTGGGGAGGTGAATGCTGATGACACTACTAACAAGTCCTTGTCCGAGACCTCTGTGCCGCCTGTCACTCAGCCCAAAGCACCAACTACTAAAAGACCAAGGAATAAGAAAATCCTATCTTCGACCCAACCAGAGGTATTAAAATTAAGCAGGATTTTAAAATCTTCCTATACACAAGCCACCCATCTTTAGCATGCTGAGGAGTTTGTGGTCACCACTGATGCAACAAAAAGTCTAGATGCCTCCGAATCGGCAGAGGTGCAAGGAAACCAGCCAAAAACCGATGATGCCGCAAAGGTAACAATTTTAAATAAAGGGCACTGCAAGCAACCACTCTTAAACTTCTCTAGGAGAGAGTGGTGAAGTTATAGGTTACCATTGATCCGTTAGAATGTCTGAGTCTGCATATCATTCTAAATTTTTTGTACACTCTGTGTCTGTACTCAGAGGATGATACTGAAAGGCTAATAACGCTTGATGGTTGACTCTGAAAATTCTAGACGTTGCTGGATTATCCTATCTGTGCATGAAATTTGACCTCTATATGAACTATACTCACTAAGACTTAGAGGTCCTCTAAACCAATCAAAAGAGCCCCAAAAGTCCATTCTTTCTTCATCTAATTTTAAAAAGGACTTTTGAGGGGACTAGATAATCACACCCAGGCTTCTTAGGGGCATCAAATGGCAATCCTCAACCTCATTACAAATTCACATGTTTTAACTAACAAGTTTATGCATGTACTAGATCAAAATATTGAGGAGAAAGAGGACGTTAAGGTCGGCTCTCTAGAAGAACCCACTTTTGGGCAGCTCATGGACTAAGTGGACAAACAGAACAAAGCTGCTCCAGAGTCAAAAAAACCAGAGAGTCCCTATGACACAGAGTCAGAGATCAAGATTTTCAAATCTTTCAAAACTTATTGGTCTATTCATCCAGAGATTGATCAGCCTGATGATGCAAACATCACCTTTATGCAGTGAATGAATTGGGTGACTCTGGCTCTAATCTCCATTCTATGCTAGCGATGATCTAGCATCTCTGACTGGTTTTGAGACTCCTGACTCAAATGATGAAGAGTTTAACTCTGTCCCCAAGGAACACTCAGCTAACAACCTCAATGCAACATTAGATGGTGATGTTGCTTTACCAAATGCTTATGCTGGTGGGTCATTTCTTTCCGCCCACGAGGTCATCTTCGAAGAGTGATGACTCACCAATACCTTACTTAAGGTTGTTCAGCTGGAGTCTCAAATTACCAAGCAAGTCTCTGACGAATTGAAATCCTCTGTACCCTCTTTGGTTTCTGCAGCTTTGAAAGAAACCCTACCAGGTCTCCTCGCTGATACTCTTAAAGCCTCTCTCCTAATTTTGATTCAAGAATATGTTCAAAATACTATCTAGCAGTCTATGGGGGAGCAGACTTCATTATTTCAAGCTTAGGTTCATCAGAATTGGAAGAGCTACTTGACTCCAGGATCTACAAAGCAATGAACAAACAACTTCATGCGTTCAATAAGTTGGAAAGCCGTAGATTTGTCCTATTGCAAAGTGAACTTAGCAAGGTTATTCAATCCAAGATAGGCAGCAACGTCAAGGCATGAAGTGCGCACAGGATTGCGCCATTGTCACTGAAAGGCTTGAACCCCTTCAGTGCTCCATTACAGAAAACTCTAACAGTGATCTGATTCTCAATGAATGCTATTATGACCATGAACTTTCTAATTGACGGCAAACAAAAATCTTTAAAGGCAGGGGGGGGGGGTAGTGCAGAGAGGGAGAAGTGGTAGAAAAACAATCACAGGGACACCAAAGGATACTGAGTTTTAGAGAACTGATTCTTGCTCAGGTGGTAGCATCGCATGAGAAACAAAAAAATGTTGATGTTTTATGGGTGTAGTAAATTGTTAACGAAAAATCACAGAGACTGCTTTAATTATTCATCAATCAGAGAAGAAGAACTCAGAGGATATTATCTCAGGAAAGAAAGACTCAGATTCCAACGCCAACTCCTCTGAGCTCTCTCATTCCAAAGCATCTGCAAAATCCCTTGCAGCATAAGTTGTCTGTTGAGCCGTTCACTAATCAACTGTTTGGTACAACTTCATCTAGCTTTGCACCATCACCTCTAGGAACCAATCTATAAGAGATCCCATCCAAAGGAAAAAGGAGTTGCCACTGAAGAGAATATGAAGAATAATTCCTTACATAGAAGAAGGAGGATCGGATCCTAAATTATAACGTGAAGGTCTTCTTGTCACTCCAAGAAGGGTGTACTATCTCAGGAGTACTTCATGGCACAACTTAAGGAGATGAAAAGATTGGTTGATCTTAAGGTTGAGAAATAAGAGTCTGAGAAATCTCTGATGAAGATAATTAACCCAGCGATAGTCAAGGCTCAGACACTGAAGTTGGCTGAATATGAGGAGAAAAGGGCAAAGATGCTTGATGAATACAACAAGTGTATATATGAGAGGGCTGATCCATTTACTATCACTAAGATTCACTACAGGGCCAACTCTTCTCGGGATGCTACCATGAGAATCACCATAGATCATGATCCATTAAATGTCATGGTTTATAAGAAATTCAGGCTAAAGACTCTGGGATTCAGTGAATGGCTAGAAGTCCAAGCTCTGGAATCTAAAACCTCAAGCAAGTCAAATGATTTGCTTCTTCAAATCCTCGGAGCTATGTTCAACTGGATCATTACATCAGCAAAAGGATAGCTAGAATTTCCACACCACATGAACTGCACACATTGGGAAAACTAAGAAAGATAAAAGAAGTAAAAGGAACTGAAATTACTTACAAATGTTTTTGTCAAAGAGAAACATAGTGTTGATGAAATGAAAAGGACTAGATCTCACCAGGAGTAATAGAATAGAAGAGGCCTGTCATTAATAAAAACATAAGTTGGGATTTTCTTCTACAACGGGAATTAGGACTTGGTCTTTCAAAGAGAAGAAGAATTCCATCTGGCCACCACAACTCAGTTAATCAGACTACAGAGGTCCATTCAGAGGGGTACTCCAAAGGCTGAAGAAATGTTTAGAAAATTAGAGCTGATAATAGAGGCTAGGGATGATGCTGCTCAGGCTAGAGATATTATAAAAGATAACTTAGATGGCTTGGGCCAACATATGTAATGAATTAATAAAGTTATTTTTGTCTTCTCTGTTTAATTATGTGTAAGAAGAAGTTGTGTCTCACTTACCTTAATTTAATTACTTAGCATAATTTATATTCAAATAGGGAGATATTATTGGGCCGATTCAGTGCTCAATGATCGCTGCCTAGATTTCAACAGAATTTAGGCTAAGTATTGAAGAACCTCTGAGTGGTGGACACAGAGGTAATGAAAGGACTCTTTGAGTGCAAAACCTCAAAGAGTAACATCAAATGTATTCGAGTCAAAGACATCGTCAAGGAAGTCGATGATTACTTGAAGACATACTCGTCAGCTGGGATGTAGAAGGAATACGCTGAGGTTCTAAGGAGAGTCCGAGGTGGTAATACTCTAACGATCCTATTACCCTTTGAAGAAGAACGAGCTGAGCTTAAGCTGTTCTCTGAAGTTTAGGCGAGAAACTCAATATCTCCTAAAGGCGCGCCAAAAGGTGATTTGAGCTGTCTGTACCAAGTACGAAGTTGGTAAAAGTAGTGAACAATTGGCAGAACTGTTCACTAAAGTATGGGTGGGTAGTTTCTAAGATTAAACGTGCATTAAATACCTCGTACGTCCTCCACTAGATCCTTGACACGTTGCAACTACCCCCACTAAGGACACAACCTCGTATTAGTATAAATAAAGAATGTTGTAAGGAGTAAAAGTCATCGCTTTTATTGTATTGTTATTATAGACATTTACTCCTTAACGAACTTAACTGTTACCCAGCTGTCTCAATCGGCTATGTGAATAAGTTCGCTTGTAAACTTGATTCTTTATCAAGTTTACTTGTTCAAAGGGTAATCTTACATTGTCATTCAACTTGTGCGATCCATAGCACATTGTAATACTTGATTTTATTATATGAAAGCATTAACAAGATTAAAAAGTTATTACTTGTGTTATTTATGATTTCCTTACTACGTAACAGCCAGGAACTCAAGATAGAGGATGCGGCTACTCTATGTGGATGGATGACCTCAGGCTCAGTCTAAGTTCTTCTTCTGGACCTTCAACACCTCCAAGTTCTTATCCGGGACCTTCAACACATCCAACTTATTCTCCGGGACCTTCTGGATCTACACTAAATCTTGGAAAGGCAGAGTGCTCAAATTGTAAGTTCTTGGCTAAAAAGATAAAGACACTAGAAGAAAAGATAAAGATACTAGAGGCAATAGTAGAGATGGAGAGGCATCCCGAGAACCACACACTTGAGTCAGCTGCAATACTTCACGAGCTGTATAATGACACGGGAAAACTTGGTTTGGAGTAGTTTTTCATTTAGCTAAAGCAATTTAGCATTTCGAATGTAATTCGTATGCTTTAATGTTTCAATGTTTATCGATTTGTATTGTAATTCGTATGCTATAATGTTTAAACGTTAATCGATTAGGAATTAATTCGTATATTTTAGTTATTTGTTGTGCTTTAACACCACTCGATTTAGTTAACTTTCAAGTAAATTTATCAAAGTAATTTTTAGTGATTAGAAGTTTTGATCAAACTAATAAATGATAAAACAAATATAATTAAATTAACATTAAACACTTTTAGCCACGATATGTCGTGGCTAAATGTTTTGATAATTATCATTTAATTTTATACTTATTATTTAATGTTATTAATAAGATGAATATAGTTAAAATAATAGTAAATACTTTTAGCCACGAGACAGTCGTGTCTAAAAGTTTTAGTCAAATTTAGTAACCAATTTTTAGTCACGGTACGGTCGTATCTACAAGTTTTAGTCAAATTTTTGACAAAGTTTCTTGGTTGAAAGTCTTGGTCAAGGTTTTTAGAACTTTAGCCACGACTTAGGCGTGGCTAAAAGTTTTAGTCAAATTTTTAGATAAAGTTTCTTCGTTAAAAAATATGGTCAAAGTTTTGAGAACTTTTAGTCACGACTTAGTCGTGGCTAAAAGTGGATTTCAAAGTTAAACGGTGAGAAGTGGCTATTTTGTCGTTTAGTGGACTTGTAGCCACGACTTTGGTCGTGGCTAAATATTTTTTGTGGCTAAAAGCCTCGATTCTTGTAGTGGAGGTGGCAGTACTTTTTCGGTGTTGAAATGTTATGATACCTTCTGCTCTAAAGTTGAATGCTTTTATACTAACAATCCTCCATAGACA
>BQNB010066914.1:0-34386 GCA_026074375.1 Tanacetum coccineum | reverse complement strand
TAGCTCCAATCATATCCTCCAATTGAATCTTGAGCAACTAAGGCATTTTTAGTGGGAGTTTCCACTGTCACAGTTCTTCTACTGTTCTCTCTTCCTCTGTTTTCTTGATTTCTCGGAGCTCTACATTCTCTTATAAAGTGACCATATTTATGACAATTGTAGCACTCCACTTTAGTCATGTCAAATCCAACTCTTTGACCATTTACATCCAACTTCCTGCCTATCCTCTGGATGAATCTCCTAGCTCTAATTGTCAGCATGGCCATTTCTCATTGTAAATCCATTTCTTCTAAGTCATCAGGATTAATTTGTTCTAGATCCTCTCTTGCAAGTTGAGGAGAGTTGGGCTGACTAGCTAGAAAAGCACAGATCATAGCATCACTAAGGTTATCTCCAGATGTAGGATTACATTGAGTATGAGTAGCACTAACTCCATGAGCAGTGTTATCTGCTTTATTTATGCTGCTGTTACAGTTGCTATTAGTGCTGTTAGAGGACACAAAAGCCACATTTTATGGATTTTGGCTTGTACTTGATGATCTTGCAAGTTCAGGTTCATATATCTTCAAGTTGTTGTACAAGTCATCCAAACTGATGGTCTCTATTTCCTGTTTGTTCCACCAGATCAAAGCATGAGTCTTCCATTAAGATAGAAGACTTCTCAACAGTTTTAAGTTCATGTCCTCTTGTGTAATAACTTTGCCTTGAATCTCCAACTGACTAATAAGTTTTTGCAACCTATAAAAAGTTTGATCCATTGTCTCTGAACTTAATCCTGCAAAGTTCTTATATTATTGCTTGAGTAGAGTTCTCTAAACTTTCTTGGATTCCTTGTTTCCTCCATACCTCTTCTCAATGGCTTCCATGAGCAATTTTGCATCTTTATCTGAATGGAACTTTAGTTGATCCTTATTTGGGAGTGCCATCAACAGAGTTTCTCTAGCTTTCATCTCATTCCTTATGTCCTGCTTTTCTTCTGCATTAGTAGGTTTATATTCCTACTCAGTTTCTCCAACAGTTCTCTTTAGCACTTTGTTACCATTCAGAATTACTTCACAGAGGGAGTAATCAGTCATGAGAAAGTATTGTTCTATCCTCATTAACCAGAGATCATAATCCCCTGGGTTGAGGATATGGAGTTTTGTAGTCAGAGTTGTAGAAGTAGTTCCTGCCTCCATGTTATCACTGAGAATTAGATCTTGTATGTGTTGTTGGTTTCTTCTTATTCAAAGCTTCACAACAAGCTCTGATGCCACTTGTTGATCCCACTGAACAGATCTTGAACTCCTTAGCTTGATGTAAGGTTTAGTATCCTTAGATAAATCCAAAGGCACTAAGATTGAAACTTTGAGTGTATGATATAAACTATACGGAATCTAGTTTATACCACTAAGAAGAATAACAGTAATGAATGTTTAACACACAGAAATATAACCAAAACAATAAGCTCCAATATATTAATACGAACACTCTTTGACAATGTTAGGGTTTACAACCTTGAAGCTATGACAATGACTTGTTTTTGGTACATTGAATTCTATACCCTTGGACCTCCTTTTATACACCAAGAAGTCCTACAAGGCTTATAATACATTTCTAAGATATCATGATCTTTTCTAAAAGCAAACATAATCTCTTAAAAAAATACATTATACATATCTTTTACAAAAATAACTCAATACTTATCTTTGTAAGTATTCTTGTTCTCTAAACAATCCTTATCTCTTTACTCGTCTTTATCCTTCTAACAGTAGTAACTGTGTACTAGCAGTCTTACTACTAAAAGCACTAACTACTTAGCATATATTTCAGTCTTCAACTCTGAGCAGTCTTAACTTCAACTAGCAGCAGTAACTTTATACTAACAATACTAAATTATACTAACAGTAGTAACTAGCAGTAGTAACTTTATACTACCAGTACTAACAGTTAGCATATATTTCATTAGTATCACCAACAGTACAAAGTTATGCTTGACAATACTAATATATACCTGAGCAGTTTTAAGTGTGAGGTTACTGAAAAATGACATTAACGTATTACTTCAAGACTGTCATATATTTTGTTTGTGTGAACAACTATTTATTGTTACCTACAATGTGCATAGTTTTTGAAAATTCATAAATGTTATACAACACGCAACTCTTGTAAAATGCTATATGTTAAAAAATATTATGTGTGTGTATGTTGGATCAATGCAAGCATATGCAAAGTTTGAAAATACATTTTCTTTAACTTAAGTACTAATGTATTAAAATGATCCATTTTCTTTTGTTTAAACAACCTAAGGTCAAATGAGGTAAGTTGATGAAAAGATTTAAATGTGTTGTTGAAAATAAATTGAATCGTTGAAAATTTTTAGGTGACGAGTTTTAACATATTTTCCAATATGCTTAACAAGTTATTAAACTCTTATTTCTAAGTATATTACCATACTCGAAAAGATTTACAAGATGTTTATGTAACTTTTTTAAATTGAGTGACCTATGCCTATATGTGTTGCGGTTGTAGTAAAGGACTTCTACAAGAAGTTTTACAACTCCATAGGCAGTGTACCTAATCGTTGTAGTGTAGCATAGGTAAGACTCGGGGGTTGTTATCGTCTCACTTATTGGAATAGTTGGGGATGGCTGATCAGGCTAACAGAATTCCAGGGTTTAAGAGAAGAATATTGTATTGTGTTTTTAAATTTATAAGAAAGCAGTAAAATCATATATTTGAGAGGTTTGGTTGGTTTTAGCTATCAAACTAAATAAAAACTTACCTACCTGGTGATAACAATATAATAAAAGATTGTATTTATTTAATCATGTATTACTCCCTAGATTGCTTCTCCTAGTGTTGTTGCTTTGTCACACTTGTGATGATCTATGTAACTATTTCCTATGTCATGAACGAATTACACGAACCCGCCGTCTATTTAATATTATGTTAAGGCAAAACATAAAGTAAGGTAGTATGAAGACTATTACCCGCCCCCAAGAGTATATTAAATGCATTTGAAATATATTAAAAGTAGATCAACCATAAAAGAGGCAAGGTAATATGAAGACTGTTACCCGATGGTATCCTTTCTACACAATCATGTTTTCCTAGACATATCAACAGCGATACAGACAAAAGTTGGTTTTCTAAGACCTAACATGCCTATTCATCACAAGAAGCAACACCACTAAATCAACATTCTAGGTTCAACAATCATAAATGAACACAAAAGAAGGTTTAGCAAGCATGTAAAGATAAAGCAAGAACAAATAAGAATCACAACAACAAGACAACTTGAAATGATTAAATAGTATTTACTTGATTAAAACATAAATTAAATGAAGTTACAATAGGGATTTGAGGCCTAAAATCGTCTCTAACAACTGCTAAAAACTAGGGTTCGTCCAATTTTTTACTCTAAAGTTACACTCTTAAAAACCCAAAAACGATTGAATATATAGAAAAGATCGTTGTGAACGCGTCGAGATTTTTTAATCATTGAGCCGTCATGAGTAGAATCTTATAGATTCTGCATGTGATCGGTGTGCTGCTGACTGCTGGTCCATTGACATGTTTGTGACGACCATCACCAAGTAGGTGTGACGCATCGTGTATAGTTGGTGACCCGTCCCTCAGGCTCTGAGAGCACAAATCATCAAGAGTCTTAGGTGTTGGTTCCCGTAGTCTTGTCTATTTCTCTCTCCAAATGAGCCAAGTCCATTTGTATTTCATCCAATACCATTCTAAATGCTAAATACTGAAAAGTTACGAGTTAAGTAACGCTATTTTATGGGCAATACATGCAGGATTTAGGGTTAAACGCCCCGAAAAAGTGTATAAAATGAACACCGTCATCAAATACCCCTACACTTGGGGATTTGCTATGTCCTCAATCAAATAGGCTTTTCTATTCTAGACACTACCAATAATGAGGGTCTTTCACCTCCATCTTTAAAAGTATTTTACTACACAACCTTCTAGACTCGTTTTTTTAAAAAAATTAAAAGCATAGAAATATGATACTGAATAAAACTACACCTCGAAATAATGTTTGGGATACTCTCTTTCACTCGGGGTTTGTATAATGAATTATAACATATGGCGGGGAAATAGAAAACAACACTCATTACCTGTCATAGTATGTAAATTACCATAGGCCTTGGAAAGGAATCAAACCTCCACCGCTATGCTCAAGCATTATTCATTACTCATCTAAGAGGTCTTTTAAGGTGTTAGTTGGGTAGCAGGTGAAAGAAACAAATAATATGGAAACAAAAAAGGATGATACATATGGTGGCTTTGGTGAATTTGTAGTGGAAGGTTAGCTAATTATTTTTAAATGAATAAACATTTGGTTTGGTTACTAAATCCAGACGTCGGACGACGATCAACAAACTGCTACACAACACATAAACAACAATCTCCATTTTTTCTTTTCTATTCGATTTTATTTATAAACAAAATACAACATATCATTGGGTTTCTAACACTTAACCCTTCACTGGAGCTCTACATGGCTCGATATTTACAATCTAACTATTGACCCGATTCGCGGGTGGATCAAAATAGCATGGATATCATCTAACAAGACGTATGGTGGTAATTTGACTTAACCTTTCTTCCCTATTCTCCACGAGAAAATAAATACGACATGAATCCCAAACGTCCCAAATACGATATTTACAAGGAAATAGACTTAGCAACCCGTGTTACTCAAATAATTAACATGTTAAACACAATATGACTAAAAAAAAAAATGAGAAGTACATATAAGGTAGGCTAAGGCGATTTGAGTGTAAAGATGGTTTAAAGTGACATGGCTACTTCATTATAATTCTGGAAATCCACCAAAAATTACAAGAATACGTGAAAAAGGATAGTCTTAGAGGTTTAACAAGGGGGATATCCTGCACAAAAAAAAGAGTGCACATGTCTAGGGTTTTGAGGGATAGTTATATAATCGATGTGACCATCATAACAATTACAAGTTTAAAACATGAGTTAATCCTAATGCCTCTTATCAAGCAAATCCTAACACTTACTATGCGGTCTCGGAATGCATCACAAAATACAAGTTCTAGAATTTAATATACTACCGGTACACTCTCATATCCAAAAGTAACCTTTACCAAAGTTCCAGAAAAGGCGACAAAGACCACGCATGACACTTCCGTAACGACAGAATAGACATACATGATTGCTCACTCCTTAACTCGAACAAGCTAAAGGTATAATATCTAAAGGCGAACCTCACATTTTGGGGGTGGAACTTGAGGGTTTTTGTGCTAGTAATATAAATTCCTATCCATGAGACGCTATTAATACTCGGTTTTCGTCGGTATGTGTCATAAAAATTTTTAAACTTGGGTCAAAATTACCTCTTATGCTATGTTTCGATATATTACCCATCATTTTAAAGGACAAAAGCAAAAAGAAATGGAAAATGATAGAATAGTTTCCTAAGGCTTATTTTCCCCCATACACTTAAGTTTGAACATGTCCCTAGTGTTCTATAACGGTACCCGTAAAATACAAATAAAGGGAAAAGAAAACAAGTAAAATAAACGTAGTACACTGTTACTCCTAATACTCCCCGGTTGAGCTCAAAAATGATAAGAAACATGCGAAAACTTGGTTAAAATCGTCCTCCAGGAGTCGTTTATATAAAGAAACTTCCTAAGAACTTCTAAGCTCTTCGCATCAAAAATACCTGTAATTCCAAAGAACAAAGACAACTATATCAAGCATAAAATGTGCGATATACAATAATGCAATGGAATTTAGGATTGACCCGATAAAGCATGTGAAAAAAAAAAAAAGATAGGATGAGAGAAATGTCAAACCATTTGGTTTTGTATGTTTTATAACAGAAGAGTACATATTTTAAAGAAAAATTAAAAAACATTTAATTTTCTGGACCAAGGCATATGATGCCGTCAAGAATAGTCGCTGAACGTCGTCAAAAATGTCGTGGTGACGGCGTCACGTGTAAATCGTAACGCCGTCTCCCACATTCTGTTGAAAATGAAACTTTTTTTGGTTTTTTGATGAAAAATTTCCTGCACTTGATTCCATAGGTTAATTCCTGTACGAATGGCTGCATAAAACTTGAGATTTAACAATTTAATCATATGACTCGAAACTGACCACCAATTAAGTCTAAACAAGGTTCTTTAACATTGCTTGAAACAGGAGTTCAAAAACCGGATAGATTCCCTACATTTATTATTTGCAAAATACCTTTGATTGAAATTAAGACCAGGTTAAAAACAAAACAAAGCATGATTACAAGATTGGGGTTTGAACATGATAGAATAAAATAAAAAGAATGAAACACATGACACTCCTAATGTGCGGGAAAAGTAAAATTAGGTTGCCTCCCAAGAAGGCGATTTACTTTATTTTTAATGAGTCTATGTAGCTAGACTCGAAGACACACGTACTTTTTAACGTGACTTCTCCTTGGTCTCACATCATCTCTTTTTCAACCTCATCAAGTGCCTAATTCTCTCCACTCACCTTTGTCTTGCTTAGTATGTCGTCTCCAAATAAAGTAAGGCTTATTGATAGTAGAGTGCGTCCTTCCATTGGGGGCCAAAGTTTTCCTCATAGCGAATGATGTATGGAATTTGGTGCTACATACCCATATGTATCATGTTTGCATAAATCTCTCCATGTGGTAAGGCAGTTTAAATGTGATTTTCCTCGTTGACCTTGTATAAACATGATTGTTCCTTCTTCTCTAGCGTAGACAAGGCCGGTTTCATAGATGAAGGGTTTTCCAAAGACGAATTCCCTTAAACAATCGTCAATGACGCTAGTGGTATCTTCTAAGATCATAAAATTGCATTTATAGGCGAAACTCCCTATGAAGACTCTTAATCCTCTCACTCTGCCTACAAAGTTGCTAATCTTATTTGGGTTTGATGTTTTTTGCCTTGGTCCTCGCTTATAGATCATGATCTAATTATATTGATTCCTAGACAAATATTGTATCGGTGAATTCTATGTCTATGAAAGCGTGTTTCTAGAATAATGTGTCCTATCATACAAGAGATCTTGCTGTTGCTAGGGTTTTCGTGCCATTATTTTTTGCTTAAACCCAAGGCGGACGGGATCCTTCAACAGCATTCATTATATACATATGCTCTTTATAGCAGTGGGGGAGAGTTGTATTATTTTGTATAAACCACTTCTTCCTCCTCGGTCTTATCATCAAACACTTCCTCAACTTCTTCTTCTATCTTCGTTTCACTTTCTTCATCTTCGAACACCTCTTCTACTTCCTCATCGGTTTCCATTTCATCCTCTTCCTTGCTTATCACCATACTACCGAGGTTGTATTCATGTGTGTTGGTTTATGAGACATCTTCGTCTTCCCGTATTCACATATCCTGCTGTGGATGACAATCAATGACGAGTGAATTCGTTTTTAAGGGCCTGACGAATACTTGTTTATTATTTTATATATGCGGAGTTGAGATATTTTTGGGTGAGAAATAAACCTCTTTATATTTTATTTTGAACGGCTCTTGATAACCTTTCTGTCTGATTTATTCCCTTTTGACAGTGACTTGCTAGTTGCAATGCTTTTGGGGCATGGAGTTTCCAGCATTTTCCGGGGTAGATACGGTATAGAGTTTTTTAGAAACAGTTTTCCCAAGGAAAGTTAATTTTTTTCAATCATGTCAACCTTCATTTGTCCTGAGCCTGGGTTCTTAGTGAGATTACCTCATACCCCTTGGTTAAATCGAAATCAAGTAATGCCCTTTCAAGCTTCATTTGATAACTAGAGGAGTGGACGAAGATCGATCCGTATTGTGGGCTAGTGAAGTGGTTGAACAGTTTTGTATATACCTAAAATATAATAAAAAATAAATAGTAATCCCGAGAGTACTTAAGAAGATTACCAAGTTACCCTTGATAAAATTCCAATTCCCTCCAAAACTATATATGACTATAATAATATAAAACCTATATAAACGTGTAAGTATGCTCACATCCGGTTCGATCTCACCCAATGACTAGTAAATTGAAACCACGTTCTAGTTCGGTATTCTATATGAATTGAAGCAAATGATATTTTTGGATATAAGCTATTACTATAAATAAAAAGCCAACATTCTTAATAATTATAAATTACTTGGTTGATGCATACCTTAATTTGTTTGATGACCGTTCACCTCAATTGATTATTTCTAGTCTACGCGATTTAACTTACAAGTAAAATTTAAAAGTAAACGTGTATCGGACTAAAATAAATAGTGATTGATAATAATTGTCGTATAATGACATGAAAATGAGAAATGTTACATTGTTTAGAAGGAACGTACCCGTAACGACGTTGGAGTCTGAGTTTGTCCCCGCATTGCCCACCACGTACACTTTCACTAAGGAATTTCCATTCCCACCTTGATTACCATGATTTTTATTCTTCAACTTCGGGCAGTCTCTCTAAAAATGCCCCTGAACACCACACTCATAGCAAGTGCCAGCATTCTGACCGGAGTTCCCACGATTGTTATTATTACCATTGGGACCAGAACTCCTACAGTTACAAGCCAGATGGCCGATCTTTTTGCACTTATTACACCTGGGAGCACATGGCCCTCTGTGGTGATAGTTGCATTTTGTACACAAGGGTAATGATCCCGTGTACTCCCTCTTTTCACCAGGCCCAAGAGTGTAAGCCCTTCCAGTGTTCTGCCTCTTGTTTTGTTGTTGGTGCCCCTGATTGTTTCCAGCATTAAACTCTAACTTTCTCTTTTGCTCAACTTGTCTTTCAGCAATAGTGAGAACTTTTTGATCCATCTGATCGTTAGCAAACTCAATTGATTTCTCCATCGTCTTGGGTTGATATGACATTACATTTCCCCGAATCATATCAGGAAGTCCACCAACATATTTCTCAACTTCATCCGATTCCTCGTGGAACATCCTTCCACACATCAGTGCAAGCTCTTGAAAATGCAAAGTGTAACTTATGACATCAGTACCCTTTACTTTTAGGTTCCAGAGCTCAATTTCTAACTTCTTGATTTCACCCCTTGGGCAGTACTTGACTGTCATCATCTTCTTTAGTGCCTTCCAGTCCATAGCATAAGCAACATCTTGAGTAACAGTCTTCATGTGGGAGTTCCACCATGTCAGAGCATTTCCAAGGAAAGTGCAAGTAGCAAATTTAACTTGGTTCTCCACAGCATAGTTGCTGATATAGAACACTGATTCCATCTTCTCGAACCATTGTGACAACACAACCACTCCTTCAGTACCCTTAAAAGAAAGGGGCTTACAATTTAGAAAATCCTTGTACGTACACTCACGCGGAGTGCGTACTGTTCCTCTAATTCCAGTGTCAGAATTGTGTCTTCTGTCGCCCTGACCATTAGTGCTATTTCGAAGAGTTTCATGATTAGCAAGTGCCGCAGACACTCTTGCTTCGATTAGCTATTCAACAGCAGTAGCTGTTATAGGGGTAGTAGCAGCCGCAGCAGCAGCAACCCTTGCAGTAGCAGTAGCAGCCCTTGCTGTAGCAGAGGATCTTCTTGGCGGCATATTGTTCTAATCACAACAATATAAAACACGTGAGTTTTTATAAACATCACAACATGATATGGGTACAACATATATATAACAAGATCACATCACATAGTGATTATATAACATGACTGGGATCACAACACATAACAGAATTGAGATCGACATGACATAATATAACACATCATATATAACTAGAAAACATACATGATTGTCTGATACAAGAAATGAAAATACAAGTCCTACTGCCATGCTAGCTGGGCAAAAAACCCATAATACTTAGCCGGCTAACATAATGATACCTATGAATACAACATGCTAAGTGTAAACCTAGGCAGAACTACCAGCACCCTCGCGATCATCTGCATGAGTCTGACCTCTAGCCTGAAGTGCCTGAATATGTCCCAATGCTGCTAATAAGTGTCCCTGCAGTGATGAAACATGCGTAATGAATGTCGTCCTCAATGACTCCTGTGAGGCAATACGGAAGTCATGTATATGTGTATGAGTCCTATATGCTTGCAGTTCATAGTGAACTGCCGAACTCAACCTAACAGAATGTGCCCAAGCCTCTCGGGAAACCAGGGCCTCCTGATCTAACAGTCGTGCAGTCTCATAGTGAAACTGTCTATCCTCGACCAATCCATCGACTCTCTAAAACAACTGAGTCTGTCTATCCTGAGTATCCTCTATCACAGCATAAACATCCTGTGTGTCTTGCTCCTGAACCGCAGCAAGCTCGGTCACTCTATCATTGACCCCCTTGAGGATTGTCGGTGCTACCTCCTCAATAGCCTTTGTCGGGTCTACCCAAACATTTCTAATCCCATAGCCAACCTCCCTAGCTCTCTAACGTCTGGTTTTGGCATCCAGAGTGCTGATAAACCCATAGTTTATCCCATGACCTCCAGTAGGTCTAGGAGCAGCAGTCGAACTCTCCCCCACCTCATACCTCGATGTGAGAGCAGTCAGACATAACCTCTTATGAGGTGGTAACTCGGCCTCGAGAATGTCCTCCCTACGGTCGACTGGTGGTGGTATGAACAGTAAGGCTGGTAGTAGTGGTAGTGGTGATGATGGTAATGGTAATGATGTGGGTACATGTGGTGGTAAATGTAGTGATGATGGTGGAGGTGGTAATGGTGGTGATGGATGTAGTGGATGATGAGTGGATGGTGATGAGGCTCTCAATCTACCCATGGCAGCTCTAAAGCCTGGGGGTGCACGCACATAGTTAGGGCTACCATATGGGTGAGGTACTATAGGAAGTGGTGATGATGGAAGTGCAGGTGTAGCTAAACACCTAGCAAGGCGTTCCTTTGCAGAGGGTGGTGATAGTGAGATGAGTGGTAATGGTGGTGGTGGTAAGGCAAGAAGTCTCTCAACCCCCTCCTCTGATGGAAAAGGCATAGGTGCCTCGGGTCGGATAGATATCCTAGCAGTGGTACGATATGCCGGTGGTGATGGTGGTGTAGCCGCAGACTCATCAGTCTCAAACGGCTCTGTCTCCTTAGAAGAGGGGACATGGTCAACAACGGGTGCAACAAAAAAGTCGGCCGGAGCCAGATACTGCTCCTCCTCCTTCGAAGCCTCCTCCTCCTTGTCATTATCCGAGGAGTCATCATCATCGCCGTCACCTCCATCAGCTGGATAGTCTACTGGACCATCCTCAGAGTCCTCCCCGGGATCCTCCTCGGGATCCGAGTCAGCAACGTAGCCTAGAGATAAGGCTATAGGTGAATCAACAACAACATAAGGCTGATCCTCAACGGGAACCTCCTCATCAGATGGGGCCAAGTACTCGGGGTACTCTAGTCCCGGCACGTAATCTAGCGAGAGCGGTGCCTGCTCTGGCTCCTCAGGGCCAGGCACGTAGTCCGGTGATGCCTATGCAGCCTCCGGTGAGTAAGGCTCCTGGAGTCTGAAGAAGTCCACAGCCCAAGCTAGCGGGTCTCCATGCGATGATATAGATGTATATGTAACCTCGGATGATGCCGAATCCGATGACATGACTGTATATGTAACACTCAAAAAGAGTTTACATTAGTACATATATAAGACCCATAACAATATACTTAATATATTATAAACACGTATGAGAACCATGCAGCATCTAGTATACCCAACTAATGCAACAAGTAATGTATTATGATATGTCTATAAAAATCCCTTTTTATGATGTCATTGTTGAAAATCGGTTATAGTCCATAGTAAAAAAAAACATTTTGACCTCGGTTCTCTAATAACTGGTCTAGATACCAATCTGTAACACCCCCAAATTGGGTCGCCCAGCGGAATATGAGTATCCGGGAGAATACAATTATAGATTCAATAACACAAGATATTGGAGAACAGACCTCTAAAAAGAGCTCCGTTTTAAAATACGATACATTGGATTTATTGAATTTGTGTTAATTACAAAGCAAAACGGCTAAATTGTTCTTTTTTCTTTTTTTTTTTAACACTTGATAACAAGATTTTAGATCATAACAATATACCCAACATGTTATGACTCAAAATCTTTTTTGCATGTCTCCCAAAAGACTATCCAATGAATCATTAGCACACTCGTGCCTCACTTGACCTCGAGAAATAACATGCGTAAAAACGTCAACGTAAAGTTGGTGAATTCATAGGCCCCCCGCCCTGGCCACCCCCCACTATTCCTACCACCACCACACCTTTTATGTAAATGTAATGTTAGGACCGTTAAGATTTTCAAATGTATGATAATTGCAACATATATGCAAACATCACAAATTTTATTACGTTTCCATAAGCTCATGACACTGAAGCTCGACATGTATGAATTGCAATATAAATTGCCTACATTGCCCGTGATGATGTTTTAACCCGCAACATCCGAATCCGGCATGGTATACATCCGTTGGTTCACTCCGTGACACCAGTAAGAGCTACTCACCCGGATGGGGATGTCAACCCCAAATAGATCTAAGATGGATATGAGTGTTAAAACCTAAACCCTAAAAAATCTCTCTTAATTTGGTGATTTCCGGCCATTCAAATCATCACTTTTCCGATCGATTTTCTTGCCTTTTTACTCTCTTTTCCTGATCAGTTTCGGATCTGCTTTCGTTGCTAGTGGTGGTTTGATTCATTAATCGTTTTTTGGGTTTACTTATTTTCTAAACCTGGATCTGATTGGTGCTTTAATCTCTCACTATTGCGAACGTGATTGATTTTGGTTGCGGATTTTTGAATTCTAAATGGGTACGATATTTCTTTGATTTGAATTTGTGCCGTAGATTCATTATCACAGAATAATCATATATTTTTAGGTTCATTAGTTGATTCTACCTTGTTCTCACCATTACGATTTTTCAACAAGAGTTTATCTCTGATTATAAGTCGCCCCCATATGAAATTAATTTAGGGATTTTGCCCTTTTTTTTGGATCTCGACGTTTGTTGGCTGCTGTGCTTTAGGAGTTGCGGCTAGGGTTTGCATGTATTAAACTCTATTTTTTAGGGTTTCTTATTAGCTGCTGTATATTTCTGGACGTGTTTTAAATTGGTTGTGGGTTAGAGAGATGAATAAAGGTTTCCTTAATAGTCCTCGTGGGTTTAAAAAGTCTGATAAACATGAATCGGGGGATACTATTAAAACTATGGAGGAGCAAATTTAGAAGTCCTCTGGATTAGGGACGAAGATTATAGATGGGTCCATGAAGCCGGTGCTTCATAATCCTCCAAATAAGCCACTCAAATCAATCCTTAAGGGTAATGGGGGGCCATCTAAGTCGGAGGTTCCTGGTCGTGAAGGGGTGGAAAAAAGAGATAATGGTGTTACTATTTCACAGCCGTTATCTCTTGGGGATTCGATGGGGAATGTTACTAGGGATTACACAAACGCTGCTTCTACTCATATTGTCAAGTCATCTAATGTAACCTTGCCTAAGGCTGCATTTGATGAGATTAATGCTCGGTTTGTTAACTCTCTGATCGGGTTTTCTGTTGGTAAGAAACTTGCGTTCCCTGTTGTGGAAAACTATGTTAAACGTGCGTGGGATCGGTTTGGGCTGGAAAGAGTCATGATGCATTGTGGCTATTTCATGTTTCAATTTGATTCCAAAGATGGCATGGAAAAGGTGTTGGAGAGAGGTCCTTGGCGGATTCAGTTGGTTCCAATTATGTTGAAAACTTGGCAGCCGAATATATTGAATTTAAAAGACAAAGTTTCTTGTGTACCTTTATGGATTAAGCTTCATAAGGTACCTATTGTTGCGTTTTCGAAGGTGGGAATTGAGCTGATTTCCGCGAAGGTGGGAAAACTTATACGGCTTGATGAGCATACTAAATTTATTTGCCTCAATTCTTGGGGGCGTAGCGAGTATGCTAGAGTCCTTGTGGAAGTATCGGCTGAATTTCCTCTTGTGGAGTCGGTTGATCTTGATATCCCTCTTGAGGATGGAAAAGGCTACATTACGGTTCAGATTTGGATAGAATATGAAGGGCAACCTCCAAGATGCGGTTCGTGCAAAATTTTTGATCACTTGGATAGTGTATGTCCTATGAAGCGTACGGCTGGTCCTAAATTGAAAATCTCGAAATGTAATGATCAAAAGGACTCGCAAGCTATACATAACATAGGTAAAACAGCTAAGGGTAAACAGGCTAGTACGAAACGTTATATTAAAGGGTATCGTATGAATATCCCTAAGATAAAGCAGGTTTATCGTGCGGTTATTAAACCGCATAGTGCGAATGGTGTTACTAGTAACACGGAGCAGATCTCGGATACAACTAAGCAACCTTCTACTTCTCATTCTCCATTGAACGGTATGAATTTTATTAATGATGATATTAATTTGGAGGAGTTAAGTGAATTTCGAAAAAAGGCAGAAAAGGAGTCAATAATTGAGTTTATTGGCGAACCTACTAAGGATGGTTGTATGTCGAGGGGAAACCTAGAGGAGACGATGAAGTCTTTCTCTTCTATGGATGTTATTAATGCAGATTCCGACACGGATGTGGAGGATGTTCACATTCCTACCGGTGGTTCTTCGTATCCTAGCTCATCTTTTGGTGGTGGGCAAAATTTAGAACGGTTTGATGATTATGATGATATTGAAGACCAGCTTGAAGAGTATCCATGCCTATACAATGAATTTTGTGACCAGTATGACTTCAAGGTTAAAGGTAGAGGTAGGAATTAGATATTTTCCTAGACATTAGAATGGTTTTTCGTTCTTATGTAGTGGAAAGGGAGGTAGCAATCCATGTTTGTTTTGTATTGTTTGTTTTTTGCCTATGTAACGGGCTGAGATGAGGGATTCACCCTCATCCGTTGTACTTAAACGCTTTTTTGGTGTAATGCATTTTACCGGGGTATTGATTCCCTTTTACCCAAAAAAACCCCAAATAGATCTATTTATAACATTCGCGCTCACACAAAGTAATTGACAGTTCATGATAATAGGCTCAAAGGGTTATCGCTACTTAGGCAAACACGTAATCATGATAAAATGTACACTTACGTCCAATTTGTAAGACAAAGCATGTTTCTCACCCCAAAAGTTGTAAATCATTGATATAGTAAAACATGGGGCTATGAACTCACCTTGGTAAAGGTAGTGAATGAAATGAATCAAGTGAATGAATCGACAAGCGAAATCTGAGTGCAACCTAATTAAATATAGGTCGTATAAGTACCATGTACTTTGAATAACTAATACCACATATAATTCTATATAGTTACATCACCACCTAAAAGTGTTTGTTTAATTTATAAAATTAAACAAATTGGATTTGCATTTGTAAAATAAATGTTCATGAATCCGTATTGTGAAAATATTAAAATTGTCCAACAATTATTCGTTTATGAAAAGTAATTTATTTAATCACCTCTTAGTAATTACTATATTAACATTATTTAATTAGTTTAATTGATTTCACAAAAATAGTGCACAAGTATAAAAATAGTGCATAAGGTTTTATAAACCTTATATCTTTTTCGTTTCAATTCCGTTTTGCATATTCTTTATATCCGTGGTTTCGTATTTGAATGATATATTAAAATATCATATTTGTAAATATTAAGTTACTGATGAACAGTAACATTTAATCCATTTAATAAATTATATAAAACTACTTTTATATAATTAATTGTTGTAATATTAAAAATGTCGTAATTTATTCGTTTTACCTCCGTTTAATACGTTCTTTATATGTATGGTTTCGTATTTGAAAAATCTAATCAACCATTACATTTATTATGTGTATTTTTACTGTTGTGAACAGTAACAATGTGTATATATTTATAAAAATACTTTTTATAAATATTAATTGTTGAAATCGTATAAAAAAATAGATCTCATCGTTTTAATTCGGTTTTTAGTGTTCTTTCGTCCACGTCCTTTTCGTATAAAAGCTCTTTATCAACATAAATAATTCCAATTAGCTCCAATGTCGTGAACAGTAGCAGGTTATTTATAAAAACGACTTTTATAAGTTACTTTTGTCTTATTTTATTACATTAACATGAAATAGTCATGAAAAAGTCATAACAAATCTAAATTCTTTACTTTTGTTTTCAAAGTTTCTTACTTTTTATATATCCTTTATACAATCTACTTTTACAGTAAAAATATCAAATATTAACTTATTTCGAAATTGTATATTTTTATAACTTTCTTTTATTAAATAATACTTGTATAATTGTTAATCTTGTAAACTTCTAATCTCCTTCGTTTTTATCGGATTTTCAAGTTTTTTATATGCTTACGATCCTTGTGAAATGTACTATGTTTATAAAATATAAAATGATTTCTCCCATGTACTGTTTGCTACAGTAAATTCGAAAAGTGTTTATAATTTTTAAATAAACTTGTTTAGGTATTATTAACTTATATAAATTATCACAAGTCATCTAATTTATACAATACATATCTTGTGTATATAATAAGTCTCATATATCATAATATGTCCATATGTGCTCCAAGGAAATAAATCCAAACTTTTTATTTAATTCTATAAACTTTATAATTAAATAAATAATCAAAACTTAACAAATAATTACATAAATTACCCAACACTTGTAAATTCTTATTTTAAGCATATTGACATATTGTAAACATCATTTTAATTATGTCAAAATAAATTTTGTGTATATGTAGGCATATATTTTATTTTATAACTTTATAAAATAAACCTAGGTGTTCTGCCAAGGTGGGAAAACTTATGAGGCTTGATGCGCATACCAATTTCATATGTCTCAATTTGTGGGGGCGTAGTGAGTATGCAAGAGCCCTTGTGGAAGTGTCAGCTGAAGTGCCTCTTGTGGATTCGGTTGATCTTGATATCCCTCTCGAGGATGGGAAAGGATACACTACGGTTAAAATTCGTATTGAATATGAATGGCAACCTCCAAGATGTGGTACTTGTAAAAATTTTGATCATTTGGAGAGTGTGTGTCCTAAAAATTTTGATCATTCGGATTGCAGGCTGCAACTCGCCTGCATGAAGCCGGAATCGCTAGTAATTGCTGGTCAGCCATACGGCGGTAAATCCGTTCCCGGGCCTTGTACACACCGCCCGTCACACTATGGGAGCTGGCCATGCCCGAAGTCGTTACCTTAACCGCAAGGAGGGGGATGCCGAAGGCAGGGCTAGTGACTGGAGTGAAATCGTAATAAGGTACCCGTACTGGAATGTGTTAAGCATGCTGATGTGAAGAAGGACAAGCGACCTATGCATGCCATAGGTAATAAGGATAAGGGTAAACAGGTTAGTACGCAGCTTTATATTAAAGGATATCATGTTAATATTCCTAAGACAAAGCTTGTTTACCGTGCGGTGGTTAAGCCGCAAAGTGATAATCATGTTACTAGTAACATGGAGCACTCCTTGGATACAACTAAGCAGCCTTCTCCATCTGATTCTTCAAAGAATGGTATGACTTATATTAATGATGATCTTAGCTTTGATGAATTAAGAAATTTCGTTAATCAAAAGGCGGAAGAGGAGTCGGTAATTGAGTTTATTGGTAATAATACTAATGATGGTTGTACTTTGAGGGGAAAACAAGATGATAAGATTTCTTATAGAAACACTAGGCTCATCTTTGGAAGGTATATGAAAGTTCTGATTAGGGATGTTGATGAAGTTCTCTTACTGATATTGGTTCTTCTTTCCTAGCTACATCGGTTTGGTGGGTGGGTAATCATTGGAAAAAGAAATACTGAATGCTTATGATGATGATTATGAAGATCAATTTGAAGAATATCCAAGCTCATACGAAGAATTTTATGATCATTTTGACTTCAAGGTTAAAGGTCGAGGTAGGAACTAGCTGTTTTCTGATTCATTAGAACGGTATGTCGTTCTTATGTAGTGGAAAGGGTTGTAGCAAATAATGTTTGTTTTTGCTTGTTTTTTTGTCTATGTAACGGGCCGTGATAAGGGATTTCACCCTTATCCGTTCTACGTAAACGCTTTTTTGGTGTAATGCATTTTACCAGGGTATTGATTCCCTTTTACCCAAAAATAAACCTAGGTGATGATTAACAATATAAAAATTATATAAATCATGAAATGAAATAAATGAATAGATTAGGGTCTTAGGTAAACCTTAGATGACTGTAGGATGAATGAGGATCAGGATTAAACCCAACCAAGAAAACCCTAATTAGAAAATTAGTTTTAGAAAACCCTAATTTCCTTGAAAACCCTAATTTGAAACCTTCCTTGTATAAACCCTTGTTTAACCCAAACCAAGCTTCCAAGACACCTTATATATGACCAACAATGAACCTTGAACACTTGTACTAGCTTAGAAATCAAAAATATGGATTGTGTATATGTGTGGAATGTATGTCGTGGGTTAGAGAGGTGCAAGAGAGAGTTTGTGTGTTTGATTTTTCTTTTAAATGGTTAAGTGTGAGATCCTTATCACTTTATGGGTTCTATTTATAGGCCAAGGCTTGTGTTAATACCACTTAGTGAACTAGAACATGGTTTTTGTTGTTTCTTCTTTCTATGGCCGGTTAGGGGAGGGTTTAGGGTAAGGTTTTTATGTTAAATTATTACTAGGTATGTAAGAACAAGTATGGTGAAGTTTAGGCATGTATGGTTACTTGTAAGAATGATTTGACACAAGCTAAGAATGCCATCCTTGTCTCCTTGTTTCTAGCCGAATTCTATGCATGCTTGGGACAAGAATTGGGGCTTGAACTAGTTAATAGAAAAAGTGTATTATCCAAGGGTTAACATTTAAGTGAGATAGTGGGGAGTTGTTAGCTTTGTTTGATTAAATTTCAAGTAGTATGCCATATATGTGTAAAATTCATTTAGGGGCTGATATAGACAAAAGTTTATGAGATTTTTGAGTGTCATGGGTATTAGTGGGTATTTGTTAAAGTGTAGGTGGGTTTATGGTTTGCCATGCATGCAAAGGTGTAGTTTTATTGCGTTACGTAAATGTTTTACGTAACCATAAAAATAAAAAGCGTAAAGTTATAAATTATCATCCTAATAACTTTATAACACTTATTTGACGTAAACATTTAATTGCTTGATGCCCGTCTACGTTAAATGCTTATTTTTAGTTTACGCGATTTAGCTTAGCGGTAGAAATTAAAAGCGAAGGCGTAAAAGCCTAAAAATAAATAATGGAATAAATGAAGTCGTAAATGAGCTGAAAATGTGAGATGTTATAGTCTCCACCCGTTATAAGAGCTTTGTCAGTAAAGCTTAAGACGTTGTAGTGGATGAAGACTCCCGATTTGTGAAGAGATGAGGGTATTTCTTTTTTAATGAATCTTTACGTTCCCATGTGAACTCAGGACCTCTCCTCGAGTTCCAGCAAACCTTAACGAGTGGTATACGGCTTCGCTTTAATCGTTTGATCTCGCCAACGTAATTTACATTTATTATGGATGTCCTTCATCTTGTTGCGATTATCATCACTTGGAAATCCTTGTGGTCCTACAATATACGATTTAATCAAACCTATGAATTCACCAACATTATTGGTTGAACGTTATTAAAAGCAAATGTTTTTCAGGAAGTCAATAAGTCACGGAGGTGCAAAGGGGAATACATTGGTGTTTTGTATTTGATATCATGCATTACAAAGATTTTGTCGCATTAAATTTTAGTATATCTGTTATGGGCTAAAATCTTGGAGATTTTAACAAGTGAAGCTTCGGGCTTATGTAACAAATACCTTGTTAAATCCAATGTATCAGTTTTAAATGACTTTTTGGCGTTCATATAATATCTTGTGTAATATGATCTATTCAGTAAACACCGCCCCTACACCTTATTCCGCTGCGACCTAAACGAATTTGGGTGTTACAAATGTTAATCAGAGAGCCAAGAGTTATAGAGTAACCAGGAGTCAAATTTTTCTGGTTGCCTCTAACCGGATTCAAAACATCAAATTCACACAATAGGGGTTTACACCTCTGGAACATATACATATTGCAAACATTCATGCATACACTAGTTGTTGCATTAGTTGGTTGGACTAGATTCATTCTTGATTGATATACATGTTATGATATAAATTGTATAATACTATAAGGCTTATATTAAATCTACTAATATAAGCTATTTGGATTTTCATATTCAGTCATGTAAGATTCAGATGAATCAATGGTCACATACACGAAGGTATATCCATACATTGAGGGAGTTGTCAGATAAGGATCACCGGAGTTTACACCATTACCTGGACTTAACATACCGGGCCTCGAGGAGAGCTCACGTCACCGATCCTCCACTAGATTATTTCCAGAGCCGATATACCCCGAGTATATGCCACAGAATGATGTGATGGTGTTTCCGGCGGAGGACAGCCACTGCCTGCTTGCTTAGCCTAACACACCACTCTCGCCACTGCTCAGGGATCACCAGATTATTTCCGGGAGGTCTGATCCTGAGGCTAAAACCCAGAGTAGGAGATACGACGAGGACCCTGAGGCGAGAATCCTGTGAATATCACGCCGATGGGAGGAGATGACGGTGATGACGAGGAGGGGTTATCAGAGGATGATGAGGATGATGATATGGACATCGAGGCCGATGATGATGATGAGGAGGAGGAGCACCCAGCTCCTGCCGACTCTGTAGTTGTTGCTTTACCAGCTACTGATCAGGCCCCATCTGCGGAGGAGACAAAGCCGTTCGAGACTGATGAGTCTACGGCCACACCACCACCATACCCTGCATATCATGTGACAGCTAGGATTTCTATTCCAGCTCTAGTACCTACACCAATATGGTCTGATGCAGAGGTTGCCATACTTCTTGCTATATCTACTCCACTATCATCACCGCTTTCCCCATGGTCATCCCCACTTCCCTAGATACCTTCTCCACCACTACCCCCGATACCATCTCCATCACTACCAGTATCTCTACCACTACCAGTATCATCATCAGTGCCTGTGTTATCTCCATCACCACCTGCTAGTCCTATTCGTTTGTTGAGCTATCGAGCTGCTATGATCTGGCTGAGAGCCGAGGCCGCATCTACTTCCCATTCACTACCATTACCACCACCCTTCATACTCTCCCACACCAGACCAGCTGCACCATCATCAGGGACACTACCCTTGCATTTACTCTCTACTGACCGTAGAGAGGACAGACCCGAGGTTAACTTACCACCTCGAAAGAGGGTAGGTATCGCTCTTGGTCCTGCATACGAGGTCGGAGAGAGCTCGTTTGCTGCTGCTGCTAGACCGGCTGGAGGTCTTAGGGCAGACTATGGTTTTGTTGCCACCATGGATAGGGAGATCGGGCGTGATCCGAAGAGAGATGTTGGATATGGGACCACCGACTCGTGGGATGAGATAGTTGAGACCCTGTAGGGGGCACCAGTTAGTACTGACACAGAGTTGGGTCGACATATGACAGCGTTTGAGACTAGGGTTAGGCAAGACATGGATGAGATTTATACGAGGTTAGATGATAAGCAGAGTCAGCGACAACTATTGGCTGGTCGGCTCAACAAGTTGTTTAGAGATAGGCGTCCACATGCACATACACGTTTTTTAATGGAGACAGAGGCCATGATGTCTCGAGAGGCATGGGTAGGATCCATGGGGGCTAGCGACCTAGCACATGCTGAGGTTATGTCGCTACGTACCACAATGTTAGCTCAGCAGTCATAGATTAAAGAGTTACAGTCAACCGACCGTAGGAGACAAACGGTGATTTCAGAGTTACTGGCAGCAGATTACAGGAGGCAGAGACAGCTCACTGAGGCACTAAAGCTAGTGAAGAACCTTTAGACTCAGATGGTAGAGTTACAGAGACAGCAGGGACCTGCTACGGGTCTTGCACAACCAGAGCTACCAGAGGAGGCTGGTAGCAGTTCCTAGATTCTGTTATGGCTAGTTATTTTGTACAACCTACTAAGTATTACGGGTTCAATCCCAGCTAGTATGGCTTTAGGTTGTATATATTCTTTTATTTTGTAACCTAATCGATGTGATCATTTTGTATCTGGACCAATCATGTATGTTTTCTAATTATATATGGAATGGTGGTATTATGTCATGTCTGTAATCGAATTTGTTGTGAATAAATGTCGATTTGGTTATATCTTTGTTAATTATAATTCAGTTG
The DNA here is from genome assembly GCA_026074375.1 of Tanacetum coccineum. Classification (NCBI taxonomy): domain Eukaryota; kingdom Viridiplantae; phylum Streptophyta; class Magnoliopsida; order Asterales; family Asteraceae; genus Tanacetum; species Tanacetum coccineum. The sequence continues at coordinate 12,268 of BQNB010066914.1, read as the reverse complement.
TATATTTCACTGTGTATGTATCTCACTTTACTTATTATGCATATGTCAATTCATGTTTATATTTAAACGATCTAACGGGTATTATATTTTATTGTGATTGAAGAAAATGGCACCAAAAAGAGCCACGAGGTCAAACATAGCCCCAGAAACAACCAACACCACATCTGTCACTAATGCCCAACTTTAGGCAATGATTAACCAAGGTGTTACTACCGCTTTGGCAGCACATGATGCAAACACGAATGGCGTCGACAGCCACAATTCAGGAACATGTGCTAGGAGAAACAAGCGAGCCACTCATGAGTGCACTTACCCAGACTTCATGAAGTGCCAACCTCTAAATTTCAAAGGCACAGAAGGCGTTTTCGAATTGACTCAATGGATTAAGAAGATGGAAACGGTGTTTCGCATAAGCAACTGTTCTGTGGAAAACCAAATCAAGTTCTCCACTTGTACTCTTCTGGGAAATGCTCTAACGTGGTGGAACTCCCACGTTAGGACTGTTGGTAATGACATTGCTTATGCAATGACCTGGACTGAACTGAAGAAGAAAATAACTGACAAGTACTGCCCAAGGACCAAGATTAAGAAACTCGAAGTTTAATTGTAGGAATTGAAAGTGAAAGGTACCGATGTGATAGGGTACAACCAACGTTTTTAGGAACTGGCACTGCTGTGTGGTAGAATGTTTCCTGAAGAATCTGACAAGATTGAGAAATATGTCGGTGGCTTACCCGACATGATCCACGGAAGTGTAGTAGCATCCAAGCCTAAGACAATGCAAGAGGCAACTGAAATGGCAATCAAAGTGATGGATAAGAGAATCCGCACCTTTACTGACCGCCAGACAGAGAGTAAAAGAAAGTTTGAGGACACCTCAAGGAACACTCAGAACCAACAACACCACCAAAACAAGAGGCAGAACACCGGCAGGGCTTATGCTGCAGGGACTGTTGAGAAGAAACAATATAGGGGATCCAAACCCCTATGCTCAAAATGCAATTATCACCACGATGGTCCATGTGCTCCTAAATGCCACAAATGCAACAAAGTTGGCCATTTTGCTCGTGACTGTAGGAGTACGACAAATGCCAATAATGCTAACAATCAGAGGGGCACTGGGTCGGGTCAGAAGCCTACTTGTTTTGAGTGTGGAGCCCAAGGACACTTCAAGAGGGAATGTCCAAAGCTGAAGAACAACAACAACCGTGGTAACCAAGTTGGAGGTGGCAATGCTCCAGCTAAGGTGTATGCGGTAGGGCATGCAGGGACAAACCCAGACTCCAACGTTGTTACGTGTACGTTCCTTCTAAACAACCGCTATGCTTCTATCTTATTCGATACTGGTGCCGATAGAAGTTTTGTATCCACTCCATTTATAGCTCTTAAATTGATCTCACTCCAACTGAATTAGATCACCTATTATGACGTTTCACTAGCCGACGGGAGAATAATTGGGTTGAAACACTTCTTTAGGGTTGTACATTAAAATTCTGAACCACCCATTCAAACATAGACTTACATGCGGTATAACTTGGTAGTTTTGCGGCTTTAATTGGTATGGTTTGGTTGGTTAAAGTACCAAGAAATCATTGTTGTGTGCCAAGAAGATCGTTCGTATACCTTAGGGAAATGAAACATCAATTGTTCACGGTGACGGAAGCAAACCGAGGACACGAGGTTATCTGCAAACTTTATCTCGTACACCAAAACACAAGTAATACATGTTAAAAGGGATAAAAAACAAAACTAAACTAATAAACAAAATAAAAAAAAACATGATGTCTAGTCCTTTTTTGGAAAAAAATTAATATAAAGGAGACGGAAGACAAGTCCAGAGAAGAAGCGACTTAAGACGTACCAATCGTCCTGGATTTTCTTGATGTATTCCTGAGGACTTGCGGGTCATCTCCGGATCGTCAAGTGGAATTTTCAAATTGATTTGATTACCTGGGTCTGCAACGTAGCTAGGCACCTTATCGATTGGCACCTTCTGAAATAAAAGAGTTGTTGGAGCAACTAAAAAGAACTATCTGAAAAAGGCTTTATAAGACCTAGTTCCTCACCTTGGGAAGCTCCGGTCTTGTTTGTCAAGAAGAAGGACAGATCGTTTTGAATGTCCATTGATTACCAAGAATGATAAAACTACGCGAAGTACGTTAATCCGCTCCCAAGATTGATGATTTATTTGATCCGCTTCAAGGGTCGAGTGTTATTCGAAGATCGACCTAAAGTCGGTTATCACCAACTGAGGGTTCGAGGAAGAATACATCCGAAGACCGCCTTGGAACTGTTTTTTATTTCGGCCATTATGAATTTATGTTATAGCCATTTGGTTTGACAAACGCTCTGCCATATTCATGGACCTTGATGAATCGGGTGTGCAAACCTTACTTGGATAAATTCGTAATTGTATTTATTGACAATATTCTGTTAATTCTAAGACAAGCAAGATAAGTAGTGACCTATAAGCTAATCTTAGAAGTTGCTTAAGAAAGAGGGAGTTGTATGCAAAATTATTCAATGTGTGAATTTTGGATTCCTAAAGTACAGTTCTTGGTCACGTGAATTTGAACAGCACAGGGTATTCACATGGACCCTTCCAAGATCGAATCCATTAAAGATTGGGCATCTCCTAAGTCACCAACGAAGATTCGTCAATTTTTAGGTCTTGTTGGGTATTATCGAAGATTCATCAAAGGATTTTTGAAGATTACCAAACCAATGACCAAGCTCACTCAGAAGAAGGTCAAATTTAAGTGGGGTGACAAACAAGAAACAACGTTCCAACTGTTGAAGCAGAAGTTGTGTAGTGCACCAATTCTGGCTTTACCTAAAGGAAGCAAAGATTTTATCGTATACTGCGATGCTTCGATCAAAGGTTTGGGCGCTGTGTTGATGCAAAGAGAGAAGGTGATTGCTTATGCATCACGCCAGCTGAAAATTCATGAGAAGAACTATACGACTCATGATTTGGAACTTAGAGCGGTAGTGTTTTCTCTGAAACTCTGGAGACACTATTTGTACGGAACCAAGTGTACGGTGTTCACGGATCACAAGAGTCTACAACACATTCTTAATCAAAAGGAGCTGAATATGAGGCAGCGTCATTGGTTAGAATTGCTTAGTGATTACGATTGCGAGATTCGTTATCACCCAGGGAAAGCAAATGTTGTCGCTGACGCCTTGAGCAGGAAGGAACGAGAGCCACCATTAAGGGTTCGAGCCTTAGTCATGACTATAGGTTTGAATCTCCCCAAACAAATTTTGGATGCTCAGACTGAAGCACGGAAACCAGAGAACATCAAGAACGAAGATGTTGGAGGTATGTTGCTTGAAAATTCTAAGGATCCAGAGAAATTTAGAACGGAAAAGTTGGAACCCCGTGCGGATGGAACTCTATGCTTCAATGGCAGGAGTTGGTTACCATGTTATGGCGATTTGAGGACTGTGATCATGCACGAGTCCCACAAGTCAAAATACTCTATTCATCCAGGTTCTGATAAGATGTACCAAGACATGAAAAAGCTATATTGGTGGCCCAATATGAAGGCAAACATCGCCACCTATGTTAGCAAATGTCTGACTTGTGCCAAGGTCAAGGCAGAACATCAAAGGCCATCAGGATTGTTGGTACAACCTGATATACCTCAATGGAAGTGGGACAACATCACTATGGATTTTGTCACGAAGCTTCCTAAGTCGTCACAAGGCTACGACACCATTTGGGTGATTGTTGACCGACTCACTAAGTCCGCAATCTTTGTACCGATAAGAGAGACTGATCCGATGGATAAACTTGCAAGAATGTACCTAAAGGAGGTGGTTCACGAGGTGGTATCCTCTCTCGATTATTTGTGATCGTGACCCTAGGTTCGCATCAAATTTCTGGAGGTCACTTCAGAATGCTTTGGGTACTAGTCTGGATATGAGTACTGCGTACCATCCACAAACAGACGGACAAAGCGAGAGGACTATTCAAACTCTCGAGGATATGTTGCGTGCTTGTGCAATCAACTTTGGAAAGGGTTGGGTTAACCATTTGCCATTAGTCGAGTTCTCATATAACAATAGCTATCACGCTAGCATCAAGGCTGCACCATTTGAAGCACTTTACGGTCGAAAGTGTCGTTCACCCGTTTGTTGGGCCGAGGTTGGAGAAGTTCAACTCACCTTTATTTTTTAAAACTTATTTTTTTTATTTTTCCCCCCCCCCCCCCCCCCCCCCCCCCCCCCCCCCCCCCCCCCCCCCCCCTTTTTTTTATTTTTCTTTTTTTTATTTTTTTTTTGTCCAAAAATAGTGCAAGAAACAACTGAGAAGATCGTTCAAATCAAGCAGAGAATGCAAGCTGCTCGCGATCGACAAAAGAGTTACGCGGATCTAAAGCGTAAGCCAATGGAGTTTCAAGTTGGGGATAAAGTTATGCTTAAAGTTTTGCCTTGGAAAGGGGTCGTACGTTTTGGCAAACGGGGGAAGTTGAACCCTAGGTATGTTGGACCTTTCAAGGTGTTAGAAAAGGTTGGAGAGGTTGCTTACAAGCTTGAGCTACCTGAAGAGCTAAGCAGGGTTCACAATACATTCCATGTATCCAACTTGAAAAAGTGCTATGCCGACGAACCATTAGCCGTTCCGTTGGATGGACTTCACTTTGATGACAAGCTTCAGTTTGTCGAGGAACCTATAGAGATCACGGACCGTGAAGTTAAACGGTTGAAGCGAAGCCGCATTCCACTAGTCAAGGTTTGATGGAACTCTAGGAGAGGTCCTGAGTTCACATGGGAACGCGAAGATCAATTCAGGAAGAAATATCCACACCTCTTCACAAAGACCGCACCGTCGTCAAGTGCCGCGTCTTAAGCCTTGAGGACAAGGCTCACTTAACGGGGGGAGACTATAACACCCCATGTTTTAGGGTCATTTGCGACGTCAATAAATTCACTATGTATTTTTAGTATTGTACGCGTTTGCTTTTAAATCGTAAACGTTAAGTTAAATCGCGTAAGCTAAAAATGATCATTCAATGTAAACGGGCATCAAACGATTAAATGTTTACATCAAGCAAGTGTTAAGTAATTATTTTGAGGATAATTATTAACTTTGTTCATTTTATTTTTATTGGTTACGTAAAGTGTTTACGTTTCGCGATAAAATACGTTTAGGCATACCCGAAACCACCAAAACTTTTCTACGCTTCAACAAATACCCACAATTGTACCTAATACTCAAAAATTACAAAAATATATCATGTATATACATATATGGCCGGATATAGGTGGATTTATACAAAGAAATATCACAAAAATTCACCACATGGTCTTTTGTACATCTCTACACATTAAATCAAGCCATACTTCCCATACTTTTGACCAATGGCTCCCTAAAAACCCTCATCATGTCTCTAGACTTTCTTACAAGTTGCTTTGACTAGCATATGACTTATATAACTCTTACAACTAGAAAGAGAAACACTTACACTTCATTTTACTTAGTAAAATTTCACACAACTCTCTCTTTCTCTCTTGCATAAGCCACGACAACAAACCCCCCTTTTATAAAATCCATAGCTTGATTTTCTAAGACCATACAAGCACTCATACATCATTCCTATGATAACCTAAGATGTTTTGAAGGGTTGGTTAAGCATTTGCAAGGTTTAATCAAGTTATTGCAAGATTAGGGTTTCTATTTGGATTAGGGTTTCTTGGTTGTGAAAGTTAGGGTTTAAAGTCTAAACAAGGGTTTAGAGCATATTTTTCATCATCATACATCTCACTAAGGTTACCTAAAACTCTTTATGTCTTTACATTTAGCATTTTATGTGTATATAAGTTTTATGTAGCAAAATCACCATTTAGGACTTTTAAACATGTAAAAAGAGTTTTTACTTATGATCATCACACTTTTTCATATGTTATGTGATTGGTAATATCATGATATAATGGGATTATAAGTATTGTAACATGTTTATTAAAGCATAATAAGTGTATATATAAACTAGTGATTAAAAGTTACTTAAGAAAGTTTAAGATTGTTAAGCCTTGTTAAGGACTTGATATTTTGGACTCATGGACACCATATGGACATTATATATGTATGGCATATGATATAAAAGGTTGTGGAAAACTTGTGGTATTTTATTAGGTTAAAAAGTATATAAAAACAAGTGTATATAATTAGTTATATAAAGGACATAAAAGGGCTGTTTGGTTTCGAATTCCAAACAGTGGGGATTACATTTTTATAGAATAATACGTCTCATGACGATTCCGGGCATATAAGGAACTTGAAAAACCGATTTATAACGAAAAAGATACGTAGTTTACGAGTTTTACGATAATAACCGGAGTTATAAAAGAATTTTTATAAAAACTTGTTATAAAAATTCTACAAACAGAAGGTTTGGTATTTTTATTAAATCACACATATTTTTAGGATTTCTAAAACAATAAGAAATGTAATTTTTCAATTAAAAACGAAGAAGTTATGACTTTACGCGAAGTTTAAATACTTAAAATTATTAAAAATACTTTTATAAAACTATTTTTATAAAAGTTACTGTTCATATCAGGAACATTTGTTTTTGTAAACCTCATAAATAAATATAACTTTCAATTACGAGATCGTGCTCGAAAGAATTACTAAAAACAGAGCTAAAACGAATAAAATACGGCTTTACGATAATTTAAAGTTTATAATGTAATTTTATAAAGTTTTGAACAGTAATTTTACTATTCATCAGCAGACCCAAATGTATAAAATGTGATAATTTTGATACACCTTTCAATTACAAAGACGTGCTCGAAGGAATCGCTAAAATCGGGTTTAAAACGAATAAGTTATTACATTTACGGGTTTTACGACAACTAAAACTATATAAATAACTTTATAACTGGTGTGAACTGTAACTTGTACTGTAACAGAGGACATGAAATACAAAAATGTCATAATTTGATACGTGTTCTTAATACGAAAGCATGGACATAAGAAACGGACTTGAAACGTGAAAGTTATGTCATTTTTACCAAAGGTATATTTATAATGTTTTAATCTTATAATATGATTTCACTAATTTAATTAGATGGTGATTAGGTATATAGAATTATATATGGTAGTGTTACCAGTGATTAGTACTTATACGACATATATTGGAATTAGGGTTACACTCGCTCATTACCGTGACGCTTTTTTCTGTGATACACTTGATTTTCGCTCACTTAAGGTGTGTCAAGCCCCCACGTTTTACATAATTTATTTATAAGTTTTGGGGTTGGAGAAAAAATGCACTGTTTATAATTGGACACAAGTGGATAAGTTTTACATTATGATTACGTGTTGCCTAAGTAGCGATAACCCTAGTTGAGCCTATTATCATGAACTGTCAGTTACTGGATTGTGAGCGCGAATGTTATGAATAGATCTATTGGGATTGACATCCCCGTTCGGGTGATTAGCTATCACTAGGCAAACGAAGCTATCCATGGCGAATATTGGATGTTGTCGGGTTAGATCTTCATTACGGCAATGTGGCCATTTATTATGGTATTCATTTATGTCGAGCTTCAGTGTCTGGCTGTAGGGCAAAACATAATTACTTTATATGATCTATGTATCTGTTGCATTTCATACACTTGGGATATCTTGTTGGTCCTACAATACGGATTTATCAAACTATGAATTCACCAAACTTTATTATTGACGTTTTTAAAGCATGTTTTTCAGGAGGTCAATAAGTCACGAGGTGCAAGGGATCATTGGTGATTTTGATGTGGATATCATGCATAAAGATTTGTCGAATTACATTTCTGTATATTGTTATGGGCTAGAAATCTTTGTATATTGAAACATAGGTGAACAAAGTGAAGCTTCGGACTTATCGTAACATGTTCTTTGTTAAATCCCTTGTATCGGTTTTAAACGAACTCCCCCCCTTTTGGTCGTTCTATATATATCTTGTGTTATTGATCTATGAAGTAACACGCCCTGGACCCTTATTCTGCTGCGACCCAAATTTGGGGGTGTTACAATCACAAAATGTTTCAAGTATGTATTGCCAAATGAGTGTTTACGATTACTCTAAGTTCATGAAACCAAGACTCAGACTTGTATGCCACTTTATTTAAGGCACCGTAATTGTTCATGTTCATGTAAATGTCGTTCTTTGCTCTGACATGGTATAACGTTCGTTGGCTCGGTAATGTCGACACCAGTGATAGCTAATCACCCGAACGGGGCTGTCACACCCGAATATATCTATTTTATAACATTCGCGTCTACCAACTTGTAGTTAATAGTTCATGCAACCTAAGCTAATCCGTAATCATTTGAATCAAAGTAAAGTTGTTGCGTCCATAAGTGAAATCAAGTATTGTATCTCATCGTGAAATATGTAAATGAGTATGAAAATCAATTTGTAAACGAGTTGTAAATGAACATGTAACGAGTTTGAATCAACCATGTAAATGAATTTGTAAACAAGCATGTTCTCACCCCAAAAATATATGTAAAACAAGTAAAACATGGGGCTATAAACTCACCTCGATGTAATAGCAAGATAATATCAAATAAGTGTAGGCACGGAAAACGATGCACGCAAAACGAGGAAAAACTATATCCGCAACCTAAGTGATAATAATACATATTTAAGCTAAATATGTAATATGAATGAATTAAATGAATTTTCATCCCTAGTATGTGCTTGCATTTCGATTAAATAATGAAGATATTCATTTTCAAAAAAAATATTAATTTTGGTCAAACGGTCAACTTTGACGGGACGTCACGCTCTAAATACGAGTCCGTAAATTACGACGCTGGACTTTTTGGAAACTAGATTAGGTGAATTTTAAATAGTGATTTCTGTAGAGTTTAGAAATCAATATAGGACTCAATATTGACTTTCACGACAAACCAAAAATACATACGTGTTCTCGGTCAGGTCAACTATGACATTCATGTTATGAGTTTTCTATAACGACATCGTTTAACGGGTCAAAATGTGGTGCAAACTAGTGTAGTCGCAACATGAAGAACACAACCAACAAATTGCATTTTCCACTATCTAATAGAAGGCCAAAACGCAAGCCAAAACACAAACTTTAAGCACGTTTTACGACTTCGTTATGGGTCCGCTTTCTACAAGTCTTTTTCCTAGACGTAGGTGGTAGTATCGAGTTTTAATATTAGCAAAGTGTTCGAAGCAAAACTTGTTCTATAGTTCAGAAAATACACCAATTTTTTCTGCATATTTTCGAAGTGTAAAAACAAGCCAAAATCATGAATTTTCAAATAGCGATAACTTATTCATTTTTAAGCCGTTTTCGTTTATTCTTTTTCCTATTTGGTCATAACCAACCAAACTTTACATATAATTCATAAACCGACCTAAAATTACTGTTTCAATGGTCGAAAAAGTACACGAACGCTAACCTATTTAATCAACGAGAACAACTAGTTAGTGCAACGACCATTTTTCCAACTCACATATCTCATCCGTTTCTTAACCTTTTCGTAGACTTTAGAACTTGGCTTGATATATCTATTCGAGACCACAATAATAAGTACTATTTTAAATAGATGGAGTAACTTGTTTAAACTGGTAAATTTCTAAGAATACACCCAAAAAGCCTACATGTTGTGATATTAACTAACCACACTGGTTAGATAACCCCCGTATAAACCTTTTTTTTTACTCTTATTTTTAGAATAAGATACCCCTAGAAAAACCTGTTGAGCCATTCCTATTTTTTTCACACCAAATGTTTGTTTCGTTACACCTTTACATCTTAGCCTACCCTATTAAATTAAGTCCTTAATCAGTTGCTAGTTGCTTTATGTAAAGCATTGTATTTCCTGTATTGCAATGGAAATTTTTTATCTCTGGTATGGTCAATAAAATTGCACAATGCAATTGGGCACGTGTTAATTTTTCATCCATGGTTAGGTCGGGAAATTGCTCAATGCAATGGGAATGTAAAAGTAGTAGTTTTTTAGTATGTTTTGCTACTTTCACAATTACCTTTATATATCCGAAGTATGGAGGATTATGGAGATATTATCTAGATTTATTGAGACCGTGAAGATGGTGAAATTACACTGAATTTCGTAGTATGTTTATATTTGAAAAATCGAAAAAATTAGAAAATTGCAACAAAAAAAGAGGATGAAGTTTGGAGAAGTAGATAGTCGGTTCTTATAAGCTTAAACCGATGTTCTTATTTGAAGGATCGATTATTCGTTGATACGTGTTATAAATCAACGATGTAAAGTTTTGTATAAAGTGGTAGATTTCGCCACTAATTTTTGTAAAGTATGTATATTATGGAGGATTGGGAGTTGACTATTATGGGAATGCAAACTAAGGGTTGTTTTCATTTATCTTTGATCAAGACGTTTTTCGAGTCTGGTTCATGTCTACTAAACATGGAGTAGACAACGATTTGTGTCTTTATCATTTTAAGTTGAATGTGTAGTAACCGTTAGTCTTTTTAGCTCATCAATCGTTAGCAAAAGTTCAAGTGCTTCAAATACAACAACGATTTCACCAACAAGAATTCTATTTTCATGGTTTCTTCTTGATTTAGTAAAATCCCGCGAAATACTCAAGTGTTTTCTCGGTTTAATCAAGACTTGTAAAATCCCGTAAACTAGATTTCCATACTCAAACCACAACAACAATCACTTTACCTACTTAAGATCCTACAAAATCATTTTCACTTTATAATTTAACAAATCATTCATCATGACTACTCCAATCACAACTTCCACAACCGACAGTCAAATGCATAACAACGTCATGGCAGCTAGATCAAGAGATCGACCAAATGGTAATGCCCTGAGGAAATGCATTCTTAAAGGTCCATACACTCCTTCTACTGTCATAATTCCAGCTGTACCAGCCATAGATGATTCTCCAAAAGTTCCAGAATAAACAACAGTTGAGACAATCTTGAATATGTCTCCTGAAAACAAAGAACATTATCAATCAGAGAAGGAAGCAATTCATTTGCTATTGAATGGAATTGGAGATGAAATATACTCAACTGTTGATGCTTGCAAGACAGCTCGTGACATATGGATAGCTATTGAACGAATACAACAGGATGAATCTCTTAACATTCAAGATGTCAAGACTAATTTGTTTTGGGAATTTAGAAAATTCACTTCTCATGATGGAGAGTCAATGGAGTCATACTACTCTAAATTTTACAAGATGATGAATGAAATGGTAAGAAACAACTTGACAGTTGCTACGATATAAGTCAATGTACAATTTCTTCAACAACTTCTGTTAATAATAAGAAACACTAACTAGAGATGATCCGGAGGTCGAGGAGGATGAAACAAATAAGTAGCCATATTATTATAAGATGAGAGAAAAGGGAAAGATGTGTGTATGATAGAAGAGAGAAACACACACACATGCATACCTTATGAGATAATACAATAATGAATCCTCACCCCTCTATGGAAGTATGGAGGGGGTATTTATAGTCATAGTGACACATAACTATCTTAACTAGTCATTATTAGTCCCTACGTGTCATGCTTTAACTAAACTATTGTAATTCCATATAAGTCGACATATTTTAAGGCTAACAATCTTCCCTCAATATGTGGACATACAAAATTACTTACAATGTTCCTAACAAGTACAATTACAATAAAATAAAGTCTTCCAAAGCACTTCCAAAGCTGAAGATGTCTTCTGAGTTCTCCTGGTCTTAAAACTTGTACTCCAGCTTGGATCTTCATTGTCTTTACTTGTTCTGGAACCATTGTAGTATGCATGAGTTGGATTAACTTCCCCCAATCCATGCAGCATATCTTGAAAGGCTTTCTTCATAGACTCCTTTTTGGCGAAGTTTCTGAATCTGCTTCCCCCCAAACCAACATCCTTATCTTGAGCAGATTCTGAAACTTTGATGTAGCTTCAACCACCTTCTATTTGTCATTAAAGTGCACAGCAGAATTTTGTAGAAGAAAAGCCACACTAAGTACTACTGCTTCTTGTCATTGGGTCTTGGTGAATATTCGTTCGGGGGTACATGCGAGAAATCAGCAACAATTCTTCTCACGTATGCAGAATACTTCACAAACCATACTAAGTAAAGTAGTATACACTACTTCCCCCTGGAAGTTGACATGGTAACCAAAGTACACATTTTCCCCCATGATGGTTTCGAACTCTCGGAAGCATCATTGTTGTGTACGCACATATACTCGAGAAGTTCTTGTCATAAGCACAAATCTTGAAAAGTTATGAATGTC